>JACEGR010006428.1:0-60864 GCA_014170235.1 Listronotus bonariensis | reverse complement strand
TTTACATCTCAATAAATACCATAATGAAAGTTACTATCCAATATACAAAAAGTATCACTAATCATAGGACATATACTTTGGTAGGTAAATACTATGATAATTTTATTGATAAATTGCAACACTACACTTAGATGACCAAACACCCGTATGTGCAAATGTTGCAATCTGTCTACAAAATGTAAACAATTTCCCCATACCCCCATACAAAGACAAAACACAAAATCCCAATTGGTATCTAACTAATTTTATACATATTCTAACCTTATATTTAGAAAAGCTGCTTAAATTTATGATTTTTTTCGAATATATATATTATACATTTATGCTTAAACATTTTAATCTTTGTACAATTTTTAATTTCAGTAGGAATGAGGTTATATATTTTAGGTGCAATATAGTTTAAAAATCTCATATTTGCATTTGTATTGCTTCTTGGCAATTCAATAAAATTATTGGTCTTATTTCTTGTTTGATGGTCATGATTGACATACCTTTTTAGATCCTCATTCCTATAAACAAAAGTGCATACCTCCAAAACATACACAGACCGTACATTAAACACATCGCATGAGTACAATAACCTAGTAGGGTAAAGCCTATTTTTTTATAAATTACTTTGAGTATGTAGTTCTGTACTATGTTTAATGGGCGCAATGCACTCTCATACATACCACCCCACACAATAATACCATATCTTAAAAGTGATTCTACAATGGCTTTATAGACTGACATTAATAGGTTTTTGTTCAAAATGTTTCTTAGAATATAAAATTTATAAATTAGCTTTCTGATACTGGATGTTAATCTAAGTACATGTTGTTCCCATTTCAAATGTCTGTCAACAATAACACCCAAGTACTTTGTGTGAGAAACCTCATCAAGAACACTCTCCGAGTTTTTAAGGGTTATCTGATTAAAATGTGGACGGTTAGCCGAGGTTATCGAAAAGGCAATATAGTTTGTCTTATTCAAATTTAGAGTTAATTTAAAAGTATTTAACCAGTTTTGTACAATATCTAAACCGTCAATTACATTGTCTTTTACTTCGTTCCATGATTTTCCAGAAAATACTATAGCGGTGTCATCCGCATACGAAATGGTTTTGCCGTTATTAAGATTTAGGTTAATTAACGTATTCATGTATGTTAAAAACAATATTGGGCCCAGCACTGTCCCCTGTGGCACACCTATTTTAATATTTACTGGATCACTTAATGTATCCAATATTTTCACATACTGTATCCTTTTATTCAAGTAACTCCGAAAAACATCCAACACAACACCCCTAATCCCATTCTTCTCAAGTACCTCCAAAAGCAGGTGATGGGGCACAGTATCAAAAGCCCTTGCCAAGTCTAAGAAAACTGCAATACATTTCTTATTATTATCAAGGTTATCAGTTATGTGTTTTGTTAGATAGTATAGAGCATTTGACGTACTTAAACCGCTTAAAAATCCATATTGGTTTTTGGATAGAATTGAGTTTGATGTTAAGAAATCCAGTAACCTATCCTTAATACATTTTTCGAAAATTTTAGCAAAATTATTTATAATGTTAATCGGTCGATAGTTCGCTACTTTTGTTTTATCATTTGATTTATATATCGGAGTTATTACAGATATTTTAAACTGGTCAGGAACAGTGCCAGTCTTAAAAATTAAATTTATTATATGTACAAGAGGCTGAAGCAAAAATAAATGATTATCTTTAATAATTTTTACAGTTATTCTATCAATGCCAGGACTGCTGTTATTTTTTAGACTACTTATTTTTTCTATTAATTCATTTTTAGTTACAGGTCTCAGGTATAATGATGTTAGTTGGTTAGCAATCATTTTAAAGGCTTTTTTGCAGTTGGAATTTTACTTAACATATTTACCCCTACATTATTAAAAAAATTATTGCAGTAATTTGCCATATTTCTTATATTTGTAAATGCATTCGAATCATCATCTAAAATAGGCGGAGGAGTATTATTGGTTTTGTCTGAATTGCTATTAGTAGCTTCTGATATAACTTTATAAACTTTTTTAGGTCATGCCCTGCCTCATCAACCTTATTTTTATAATAGTCATGTTTACACTTTTCAATAAGTTTTTAAGGTTATTCCTATAGTTTTTAAATATTTGGCTATCCCTTTCATTAAAGTTCTGAAGTAGTTTTTTTTTCATTTTACCCCTATTTTTTATGCTTAAAATTAAACCATTAGTAATCCATGGCTGACGTTTATTAAAATGTGTAACATTAATCTTTTTGAATATGTAGCTTGTTCGAGAAGTGAATTAATCTTTTTGTAAAATTCGTCGGTTGCTTTGTTTGTATCCAAGCTTTCTAGAACTGTAGCCCAGTTTTCTTTCTGAATTAATTCATTAAATAGTTGTTCATTTATTTTTATAATCTTTTTTACTAAAGTACTTTTGTTTTTTATGAGACTGGTAGTCCTATTTATATTAATCATAACCGAGAAATGGTCGGTTAGATCCGAGTCTATGATAAAAGAATTAAAATGTAAGGTACTTGTGTTTATTTTATTTCTAAGAAAAATATGGTCAAGACATGAGCTAGTACTCGCAGTTACTCTGGTTGGAGAATTGATACATGAGACAAAGCCAAAATGATTCATGACTGACAAATAAGAAACAACATAACTTTCATCTTTTTCTAAAATGTCAATATTGATATCACCCACAAACAGATCTAAGTTACTCCCCTTAATTTGTAGTAAATAATCTTCAATTTCTTCTAAAAATGTCAGTCTATTTGTATCTGGTGATCTGTACAAACATATTATATTGAACAAATAATTTGCTTTTTTTAACAAGATTTTACTTACAGTTACGTTACATCTGTTCAACAAAGTATGCCTTACTTCGAAAATTAGTGTTGATCTAATAAATATGATTGTTCCATCATTCCTATTGTGTTTGGCACCATTGTAGAACATATTGTAACCCTTAATGTTATACTGACCATCGTAGCTTTTAAAAGTTTCACTAAAAATTATAATATCACAATATTGAAGATTATATGTTTCAAATGCGATTAGAAATTCATTAAAATTTTTATGAATACTCCTAATATTAAAATGTACTATATTTAGAAGTCCACTGTCCAAATTTATTTTATGAAGTATTTCACTTCCACATATTTTCTCTTCATTGACATCAATGTTCAGCAACTCCAGATTTTGGAGAACTAATATTTCCGATTGTTTATCTGCCATTTCCAATACCATAATCTATCTTGGTACGCAAAATGTTTATAAGATACTGGTATGATGGACAGTTTTTATCGCTTGATTCATGACAAGTGTTGTATTTTAACTTATATTTTTCATTGGCCATTTGACAGTTGTTGCACTTTTTGTTAACTTTTGGACAGTCCTTACTATGATGTTGCTCCGCACAATGTTCACACACCACTGGATTTGGGCATGTTTCCATTTTATGGTAATGCTGCTGACAATTAAAACACCTGACCACACTTAGATCCTCAACAACGTTGTATCGTTGCCAGTTTATAAATAACTTTTTAACATTCATGAGTTTATGAAACACTTTTGAAGAACACTCTCCAAACACTGTGGATATAGCTGTTGGATTTTTAGGTTTTCTTATATAAGTTATTTTGAGATCGTCCTCTTCATCAATGAATTCATTCTGCTCTTTGATTGCCTGTAAGATTTGTTGTTCATTTAGATCACAGTCAAGTCCAAGTATTTTAAATCGAGGCAATCTCATTTTGGTTATTTGAACGTCATAATCCTTTAGCTTCCCTTCTGCTTCCTTTTTGAGAACATTAATATCAGATAAATTAGAGCATTTAATAATCATACCGCCATTTTTTGTATTTCTTGTTCCTTTGATAGCCACTTTAAGTTCTGTAGGTTTTATTCTTTGCTTAACATCGGCATTTGTTTTATTGGTATCTTGGTGTTGTTTAGGCTTAATGATAATACTCGGCATATTATTAGCAGAAACGTTAGAGATATGTGCTTTTTTATTTTGTAAGATGGTGCTGTACAAAGGAGGCAAAATGTCAGGTTGCTTATCTTCGAGTTCAGATATTTTTGCCTCAATAGAGCTATAATTTCATCTTTGGCTGCTATGATGTTCGTTTTATCGTTGATGGATTCCATCAAAAGGGCGTGCGTCTCGTAATTCTCACATTTAATACAATAAAATTTCATTTTTTCTTTCCTTTAATTCCATTACCTTTACCTCCGACGCAGTCATTTGGGAACATATTTTACAAAAAGATTTTCTGCACAGGTCGCAGGTAACAGTGGGATTCTTGTTTCCCCCTGCCACCCCGCATTCATTGCACTCCATTTAAAAATATTTAATGGAGCTACAGTAATAATTGTACTAAATATAGTACATTTTTGGTGTTGCCTGAGACCCTAAGTAAGCCAGGTACAAGGCGATTAGCCTTATCAGGTGTATTGGAATTTATTTTTTATCCCCAGTTGTCCGTTACTGTTTATTATATGTATAAGAAGTTTAAGCAATGGTCTTTACATTTTTTCAGAAGTAGTTTTAAAAAATAAATAGCAAGTCACATAAAAGGGCCATCAAACTTGGTATATTTGTTGAAATTTTGTAATATTTTAAGGCACTTCTAATTTCTAAAAAAAAATCTGTCAAGCACTCGACGCACCAAGATTCTTTTTAGTCTTTCGAAAAATACAGTAAATAGGCTTCTAAGCAGCATAGAGAGAGCCATCTGTAGTCCTTTGCTGAGTTTCAAAGTGTTGTAACTTTTTTGTCCCGTTATATTATAAATTAAGTATAGAAATTTCATTCTCCCATATTTTTGATCAATAAAGGTATTCTTGATATATGAAATATATAGTTTGAAAGGCTGCCGGTTTGCAAGATACAGGGTGTCAAATTTTCCATTTATTTTTTTAATTGGACACCCTGTATCTCGCAAACGATCAACTTTTAACAAATGCAAGTTGGGTTAAATCATTGTTGTGTTGTAAAAATATTTTCAATAATACATAAAATATTTAAAAATAACTAAAATAATATAAAATTTTTGACACCCTCTCGTATCTCGCAAACAATTAACTTTTCGACTAAGGTAAATTGCATTAGATTGTTGTATTCTGGCCCAAGGAGGCTATGGTAGCATTATGTACAGACCTTTTAGCGAAACCCTGTATGTGTATATACAAATTTATACTGAAAATTAAAACATACCTGTACTAGGAAGAGTCACTTTTTGTTCTTGTAAAAAGTTATAGGTAGATGGAGATTTATAAAAAAGACCCATTGCTAGATCCTTTTCATCTTTGTTCCACTGATTTTTCTTCTATTTAAAAGTTGCATGGTTGTAACCGCCTTTGATGCTTTAGATTTGTATTTTAAAATTGTCTTTAGAAGAATTTGTTGTCTATTTATTGAGCTTTTACAATTATTAGATACTTTTCTTCTCTTTCTGAGCTGAATACTCTGTTGTGCCAATTTCCTTTTCCTTTTTTTATGAAATTTATCCAATGTAGTCGTAAAGTCTCCCTCCTTAATGGTATTTTCATTGAGCAGTAAACAATAGTCATGATCAGCAATATCAGCTTTAACAATTTCAAGTTGAACATTTTCTTCGGAAAATCCCTCATATTTAGGACAAGGTTCTTCAGTTTTAATTTCTTCTATAATACCATTGTCTTCTTCAGATTTAATTTCTTCTATAATACCATTGTCTTCTTCAGTTTTAATTTCTTTCACAATACCATCGCCTTTTTTAGTCTTTACTGTCACGGACCCGTCAGCCGGGTTTTCTATCAATATATTATTATTCTTAACATTTTTTTCAATATGATATTCTTTAAGTACAATGTAAGGCTTTAGTTGATCGGTTCCTTCTTGAATATTACGAGTCGAAGATGATTTTGGTACTGCATCTTTTCTTAGAACTAAGCATCGCGAAGCCGTTGTTTTTATATCGTCATCTTGAAAATGATTCCAGCAAACAAATTCGAGCAATTGTTGGTCAGCAGGTAGTATATCTAGCACATTTAATAGTTTTAGATTTCCTAAAATAATAAACAAAATAAAAACAAAACCATTAGTTACTGATGCCAAAGGGTGTAGTCGAGGCAATGAAGCAAAAAAGTTCGCTATTTTTAGTAAGATTATGATATTTAAATTGACCCCCGAACACATGGAGTCCAGGAATGTCGACGTCGCAATCTCCGTGGGACTTTCTCAAAATGTATGTGGGGAAGGAAGAAAATCGGCCCCGGGTTTTTTGGGTCGCTGAATTTAAATATGGCATCAGCGAACATCCCACCGACACCTAGTGCTTCATAACCTGAACGCGGGTGTCATCATCGAAAGTTTTTCTGACAAAAGTGACAAAAACATGCCGAAAATCATTGTGGGAATCTTTGAGGGCGCTGACTCCAATTTCATGTTGAAAAGAGCCCCGAACTCCTGGTGCATCGGAACGTCATTATTCGTGGCTTTTCCTGACAGAATCTATAAAGATGAAAATTCTTATGGGGGTTTTTTGGGGCGCTTAATCAAAATTTCACGTCGTCATCGTCATCGAGGTTTTTTCAGACACACTAGTATAACTGTGTGGAATTGTTGAATCTAGTTTACGTCTGGAGGAAAGAAACAATATGAATAGATTTTGATCAGTTTCTGGCAATTGTGTCTGCAAAACCCTCGGAGACGACGTTCAGGGTCAGGTTGCGGTGCAACAGAAGCTGGGGGATCGTTTTTGAAGTGAAATTTTGATTAAGCGCCCCAAAAACCCTCTATAACGATTTTGGGTTCGTTTATTTCAATTCTGTTTCGAAAAGCCACGAAAATGGCTTTCACACACCTTGCACCAGGTGTTCGGGAGGTCGTTTTCAACATGAAATTTGGATACAGCGTCCCACAAAACGCCCTAAAAATGATTTTCGACTTGTTTTTGCACTTTTTCAGGAAAATTCTTGGAGATGACGTCCGCGTTGAGGTTAGGGTGCACCAGGTGTCCGTAAGGTGTTCGCCGATGTATAAAGCTAAAATTAAGCACAAATTTAACAATAGTTTTTGGAATGGAATGCAAAAACCGCATTCCCATCCGTCAAGTATCCATATCAATTTTTAATGGCGTAGCGTGAACTAATATAAAATAAACGTTGACGAAGTCTTATCAGGGAGACCCCTTTTTTTTCATTGCCGAGATCTATCCAATCAATCAATCGTACCAATTAGAGGAAAAGGTGTTAATAGGAAACCCGTTTGTTTTTTTCCAAAAAAAATAAAAAGTAGTTTATTTTAAATATAAATTCTATATTTGTTAAAAAATCATGGGGTCTACTTAATTAAAATTATATAATCAATGGTTTAGTGCTATTTCCATTTTTTAAAAATAGTCAAAAGTAGCATTTTAAGAAATTATGGTGGTAATTTGGAATCCAGAAGAAAATCAAAACATATTTATAAAGAAAATATTATTTATTAGAAATAGTCATATCCTGAACATTTTTGACAAGCCCACATTATACATTTTTCACACTGATCCTACATTTTTCCGGTTGTACTTTAGAGTATTTCAGGTCGAAAAATATAAAAGACATATTATCCAAGGTTAGTTTATATGTATAAGGTTGCGACATATCCTCAACTTTTAGGCGGTTCGAGGTCGGGGGCGCAAGGAAGGGCACTTCACGGAAAAAGTTGGCAAGACTGGGTAAAATCAAAGCTGATAATCAATCCAGTGGCGTCTAGAATTTGCGCATTTCATTTTGCATTGTTTTGGAAGTGATATTTGTTGAAAGATGTAATTCCAAATGTTTTTTATTTAAAGTAAAAGAATTTACAACTTATTAATAATTAAAAACTGTTGTGTAAACGGTTGTTCTAATAATACAATAAACTGTATATCTCCGGCACTGAACAACATGGCCGAAAAATCGGAGATGTGACGTCATAACACGTCAAAGCAATATGGCCGAATGTCGTGACCTTATATAGACCGACTTTGGTATTAACATCCTGATTTGGAATTGTTCCGGAAATTGCATCAATTCCAACTGAATTGAAGAACCGGATGAAATACTATTTGGTTCATTATTGTTAGTTAGATGAGTCAGATGAAGATCTCCATCTTTTGAATGAAACCCGGTTCAATATTACCATTCTCTTATTGGATTCCTTATTAGTATAACACAAGCCATAGGAAGAAAATTAAATACTGCAAAAAAAAAATAAGTCTATATTATGCTAAATTTTTTTTTTTATAGAAACGGTATTTTTTATTTTTTGATATTTTTCCTGGTTTAGAAAATATAGCCATTATAGGTTTTTAAAAACGCACCCTGTACAGTCAAACTTACCAGAATTAATAATCCATTGCTTAGCAACTTCTGGGTCTCGTGGAATACAAAAAACTGAATATTTGCCTCATCTCTACAGGTTTTCTTACAATTAGTAAATAAACACTTTATCCCAGAATTCTGTGAACTTTCTCTAAGTGACTTGATCAAAATTTGTTTCTTGCTAAAAATTCGTACTAATAATAATAAATTAACTTAATAACAAATTTAAACTACAGTTTGGTACAGTACAGTACTGTTTTTTTTTACTGAATTTATGCCAAGTTACTATTTTACAGCTAACCATATTGGAGAGATCCGGGAAGCCCCGCCCAGCGGATAACGCCGTCCACCGTCATAATTTCTAAGTGCAACCTCTAATCGGTCCGATATCTATCACTCAATACAAACATAAGACCTAAAATGCTAACTTTAGTTGATTTGCGCTCCAGGAAATCCCTATTAACCTTTCAGTTATCGAAAAACGTTTTGGAGGCAGGTTGGTGAATTTTTTCTTCTGTGAAAATTCAAACGTTACTATCACTACGTTTATATCGGATAGTTGAAGCTGGCTTGAGTTAAAGCGGCTTTTAAAAGTGGCTTGAAAAAAACGATATAAACGCGCTTGAAAGTGACTTAAATCATTCAAGTCAAGCCTGAAAATAAGTAGGGTTTACTTCACTGAAGCCGATTAGAAACACGATATAAACGATTCAAGCGGGCTTAATAACTGTCTAACTTCAGATGAATGCTTCCACGAACATCATTAGTGTCAATTTCATATATGATTTTGACATTTTTATACAAAATGTGAGTGAAAAAACAGGTGAAAAAACTTTAAAACACGCTCACACCAACAACAGCACACAAAACGGGACAAATTAAAAAGTGAGGTTTGTTTTTCACTTGATGTCTACTGTGAAGTTGGATGTAAAACTGCCGCATCCGTACGACGATGGCCTGAAACGTGCTTGACCTCGATTTTTAATCGACTTTCAAGCCACCGAAATAAACACGTACACTTGGAAATCGCTTCAAAGCCGCTTTGTTATCAAGCCAGCTTGAACTATTCAATATAAACGTAGTATATATCGAATACTTGAAGCTAGCTTGAGTTAAAGCGGCTTTTAAAAGTGGCTTGAAAAAAGCGATATAAACGCGCTTGAAAGTGACTTGAATCGTTCAAGTCAAGCCTGAAAATAAGTAGGGTTGACTTCACTGAAGCCGATTAGAAACACGATATAAACGATTCAAGCGGGCTTAATAACTGCCTAACTTCAGATGAATGCTTCCACGAACATCATCAGTGTCAATTTCATATATGATTTTGATATTTTTATACAAAATGTGAGTGAAAAACAGGTGAAAAAACTTTAAAACATGCTCACATCAACAACAGCACACAAAACGGGACAAATTAAAAAGTGAGGTTTGTTTTTCACTTGATGTCTACTGTGAAGTTGGATGTAAAACTGCCGCATCCGTACGACGATGGCCTGAAACGTGCTTGACCTCGATTTTTAATCGACTTTCAAGCCACCGAAATAAACACGTACACTTGGAAATCGCTTCAAAGCCGCTTTGTTATCAAGCCAGCTTGAACTATTCAATATAAACGTAGTATATATCGAATACTTGAAGCTAGCTTGAGTTAAAGCGGCTTTTAAAAGTGGCTTGAAAAAACGATATAAACGCGCTTGAAAGTGACTTGAATCGTTCAAGTCAAGCCTGAAAATAAGTAGGGTTGACTTCACTGAAGCCGATTAGAAACACGATATAAACGATTCAAGCGGGCTTAATAACTGCCTAACTTCAGATGAATGCTTCCACGAACATCATCAGTGTCAATTTCATATATGATTTTGATATTTTTATACAAAATGTGAGTGAAAAACAGGTGAAAAAACTTTAAAACATGCTCACATCAACAACAGCACACAAAACGGGACAAATTAAAAAGTGAGGTTTGTTTTTTACTTGATGTCTACTGTGAATTTGGATGTAGAACTGCCGCATGCGTACGACGATGGCCTGAAACTTGCTTGACCTCGATTTTCAATCGACTTTCAAGCCACCGAAATAAACACGTAGACTTGGAAATCGTTTCAAAGCCGCTTTGTTTTCAAGCCAGCTTGAACTATTCGATATAAACGTAGTATATGATACATAAGTATTAATTTGCATCAATAATATATCAAATTGTTGGTGATTGATTGTATTTTACCAAGAATTATTAAAATATTATGTTTTGTAAGGTTTTGGAAGAAAATTTCAATTTTAAAGAAACAAATTGCGATATCGGGTAAGTTCGCCCAGAGAAAATTGCTCTGGTCGAGGGGACACCAAACCATATATTTGCCATTTAGCTGTGTAGATATTTAAAATTTTGTTAGTAATAACAACAATGTCATTTAATTATAATATTTTTATAAAAAATATGATATTTTTTTTTTAATGTTGAGTTTTACCATTTAGTCTTATGCCCATAATTTTCTTATTTAGAAGAATTTGAATGTCTAGGACTTATAATAAATATTAGATAACAAGTTATGTAGTTTAATTTATTTAAAAAGGTTCTATGATATAAAAAATCTTAATTGGTGGGCGGCCTTGTCCACCCCAGGTGGGCGACATTATCCAACCTCAAATCAAGCATCTCAGTTCACTAGTAGGTTCTTAAAAACAAAGTTTTTTTACCGAAAACGTTTTCTTATCCAAAAATTAAGCATACCTTAATATAAACGATAGATATAAACATATTATAACTTAAATTAAATGTTTGACTCTGTCCTTAGTTGTAAATGTTTTATATATTTTACCTGTTAATATTTTATTGTGTATTTTCTCTATATTTGTGAATTTTTTATTATTTGTTATAGTTTATCTCTACCTTGGCAGGTTGACTTGCTAAATATGCTTGGCCTGTCCTCATTTTTAAATGTTTTGTTTTTTTTAATATGTTTTAAATGCTAATATTTATATTGTGTATTTTTTCTTATATATGTATAATTTTTTTATTTTTAGCAAGTTAATGTTACTAAATAGTTTTATTATGTTTTATTTTTACCCTGGGCAGGTTTGTCGTGCTGAATATGCTTGAATTATAACATAATATATTATAATACATAAGAACAACTGTCATATGCAGTGACTGCATAGTCTGGCATGTTCAGCGAAATAAATTTGTCCCTTAATTATGACGTGTGTAAATACAATTGTATATTGACATGAATAAATAAGTTTGAAGTTTGAAGATTTGAGCAATCAATGCCGTTTTTAATACAGACTGGGACCCATAAGTTTCTGACACTTCACAATATTCAAATTTGCTTGGGTGGGCGGGGCTTCCCGGACCTCCCCTCTTACATGTGCAATTTTTGTAAATAAAGCTATTACAATTAATTATAATAAGTTTTCTGAGATTCCTTAGATTATGTTTTATTCATAACTCCAAATTAGATACAGTTTTAGAGGGTTTCAACTATTTTGTTGATAAAAAAAATAAATTACTTATTTTACAGTGCATACTTTGTAGCAGCTAATAGATATTTTTTTTCTTACCGTGCACTCAATGGAAAACCAATGTCGGTCTCCATATTTTCTTCATCAATGTTCCTGGTGTCTGCTCCAGAAATACAGAGTGTTAAAGGAGTGGTCAAGCTTTCAGAACACAGAGCCCGAGTCCTTTATGAACATAAAAAAATAGAGCAATAGTAACACTTATGTATTATAACTTAAATCATTTTAAACGCAGTAACCATGTCGGCGTCATGGCTACTGCGATTGAAAGTGAAGCTTTGAAATTTTATGGAAAAGAAGAGGTAAAATAAATGAAAAAATGTTTTTTAAGCGGTGGAAATCAAATATTAAAAGCCAAATTAGCTTTAAATCAAGAAAGTTTCGCAAAAAGAAGGGGGAACATAGTGAAAATAAGGTAAATTTCCTTTTTAATTTTGATGATGGATATCTCGAAAACGAAACGTTGCCGACTAAAAATTCTTGCAGATTTGTAATCAGCGCCCCAAAAAATTCCCGTATGCCAAAATTATGCATCGAATATTAAAAATCGACATTTATGGAAAATTTTACCGCTGATTTTTTTACACTCAGGGAAGGGACATTAAAATTTGGGTAATTTTTAGAAACCGGACGCATCGCCGATTATATTGAAATTTGGTATAAGGGGTTTTTGGGGCGCTGATTACGAATCTGAAAGAATTTCTAGTCGGACACGTTTCGTTCTCGAGGTATCCATCATCAAACCTGAGTAGAAAAAGCCGAGGAAAAAACTAACCTAAATTCATCATATTCTCCTTTCCTTTTGCACGCAATTTTTAAGTTATCTGCTAAATTGGTACTTAAAATTTGATCTTTATTTCTTAAAAACCCATTTTTCTATTTATTTTAGCCAGTTCTCTCAAAAATTGCAATGCTTCACTTTCAATGGGTTAAGTTTGATAATGGATATCTCGAAAACAAAACGTGTTCAACTAAAAATTCAAATTCTAAAAATTATTTGCAAAATTTTCAATAAAATTTATTTTAAAAAAATTACCAACCTTGTAACTTCTAATTCGTTGAATGCGGCTCCACTACTTGGAGATTTATTATTCTGATTGGAATTTGAGGCAGGAGCAATAGCAAATTCTTCTTGAATATTACTTTTACTAGAAGAAGCAGCTGCATTATCTAAAAATGGTTTTAACTATACAAAGCTCATTAACAAATAATTTTTATTGTAAATAGGCTCTTGTATCCATAATTTCGCCATATTTAAAAACTATTAAAAATAATAGTTCAGTACCTCAGCAAATTGGAAGAGTTTAAATTTAAATAATATACTTAATGACATAAAAATTCAAACACCCAATTAATAAAAATTTATATTAAAAATATTTTGTTTAGATATTGATCATGGCAAAAGCAATATCTGCCTTATCGGTTAAACGTTCTTGTTTTTGTGCGGAATTTTATACTCTTGAAGAAAAATATTGTTTTTAAGCTTTGCAGCCTTGTATACAAAATCAATATTTTCTCTTTGTGAATCCTATCTTTTTACAAGCAAAACTTTTTATGACAAATGATTTTTTTCGAAAAATGAAATTTTTGGTCCATTCGTTCTCTTGTAAACCCCATCCCAGGACAGTCTATATATAAGAACATTATTAACTTTTGTGTATAAGGTTTTAAATACAAACCTTCTTAAAAAATATTGCAGCTTTTAAATACAGACTATCTAGTAAATCTACCGGGTGTTTCTTACTGGTGGTTCCCCCTATAACTTTTTTATCTTTTACGATAGAAAGATGAAATTTGCTGTATAGTTATATGGCATAATTGGGGATCGATTAATCTATTCACTTATTTTCTATTACCTCCGGTTTAACCGGAAATGACTGCTACTTTTAAATGGCACCCGCTGTATATTGAATCTTATTTCAATAGAATATGACATTTTTAATATAATGACACCTCACATGTCATGTTTTGACAATCCAGAGTGCCATGATAACAGTTTATTTACAAGTCAACTAGCCATGAAAAAATAAAAAGACTTCTCAGGGTGGAGTCAAAGTTTGCAAAGTGCTATTTATGTCATTTATGTTATGTTATGTTATAGTCATAACTCATTTTTTTAATAAACGGAGGGTGGCTCATAAGTACATCATAGAAGAGCATTTTATTCTGAATAATTTGGTACTACATAGGCGGTATTTCGAATAAGACTTTTTCTGCAGAACACATAATAAATACCTGATGTATTTATAAATCAATATTATCATTTAGTATAATGATTGTATTATGATTAGTTTAAAATCATTTTATTACATGCTTTTTGAATACAAACTTTTCCTGAAATACTGCCCATGTGGTACCAATTTATTTGAATTAAAATTCATTTTAGGATATGCTAACGAACTACCCTAGTTCCTTTAAAAAAAATGGGTTATGACTATAAATAGGATTTTGTAGTCTTTGACAAAAGACGAATAATTTCATTTTTTCTTGGCTTCTTGACTTAAAATAAACCATTTTACATTAATCATGACACTCTGGATTGGAAATTTAAAAAATAAATTTTTACAGCCGAAATGTCAAAAAATGACATGTGAAGTGTCATTGCATTCAGAATGTCATATCCTATTAGGATAAGACAAAAAATTTACTGGTGATGCCATTTAAAATTGTAAAGTAGCAATCATTTCCGGGTAAACCGGAAGTTATAGGATTTAGTGAATAGATCAATTAACCCACAATTATGTCCATTAATGATATATCAAATTTTATTTTTTTATTTTGAAAGGTAAAAAAGTTATAAGAAGAAACCACCTGTGGGAAACACCCGGTATCAGTAAAGTGACTTTTTCATTGTGACAAGGGAGATGAAATGATAATAACAATTTATATGTATATGTTGGAGACAGACGGCGAATTCGGCCCGTGGCCGATATATTTGGACATATCGCCATATGTCCACACTACGCATGCCAAATGCCGAAATTTGGCATCTGACTAACTTAATCTGGTCATGTCGCGAAGTGCGCATTTCTATAATACGCCGTTGCCAATTAAATCACAAATTATCAACCTAACCTCAAATTAGTTTAGTATAGTGTTTACGTGCAGTTTGTTTATCAGTGGTTTTTGTATATTAAATACAAAATTTGTAAGTAAAACTATAGAGGCTGATAAAAATTTAGTTGACAAGCAAATTTTTGAAGAAAACTCATAACCTTGATAGAAAAAAACGGTGGTAATAATAATTTTACCACTATATTAACTATTGAGCAATATTCATGTATTTTAAGTCAAGAGAATTAAATGAAAAACTGAGTTGTGGAAATGTTATAATTTTTATCTTTTACAGCCTTCCCAAACGAATACACTGACATCATCAGATGTACCTGTACACGTAAAATTCAGTTTGCGAACAATTGCAGCAAAGGAATCTAATTCTCTACAGGGTTTTATACGGTGCAACTGTCGTAAACAATGTGGTGACAAAAAATGCAAATGTGTAATAAATAAGATAAAATGTAATAGTAAATGTCATTCAAGTACTTCTTGTCGCAATAAATAATGAAATAAAAGTTACGTTTACTCTGTATTACATTATTTTTTTAATTTAAAATAATCGCTTTTGTCCCATTCGGCATCGGCTTATGACGTATATAGACATTTCGGGATGTGTCCAGATCATGTTATCCAGACGCCGAATTGTATAGCTTTTTCGGCATTTGACGCGTCTAGTATAGACATATGGCGATATGTCCAATTATTTCGGCTACGGGCCGAATTCGCCGTCTGTCTCCAACATATATATTTTATTGTATACATTCATATACTTGTGCAAAAATCTATTTATTATTAGTAACTGAAACGTAATGACGATGATCAAACACCACCTAGTAAATCTAACTCAAAAAAAACGATATCGACCTTTGGACTGTTGATAATGCCAAAAAACCAAACAATAGGCACTATCAGTTAAATTTAAGAAGTTTCAAGTATCCCGGAACTAGTTTATTTATTTATTTACAAATGTACACTACAGAATAAAAACATTCTAAATGGTACAAGCTAAAGTTGAAAGATTTAAATTAAACATATAAATATAACGAAAACATATGAATATAGCCTAAACTTGAAGAATTAAACAATTAAAGAACACATAAAAACAAATTATGTAATATGACTATTTAGCATACGTCTAAGTGAAGATAATTTTAAATTAAAAATGTCCAGATTAGCATAGAAAGTGTTATAATTATGCACCATTCGGTCAATAAACGCGCACTGTCCATAGTTAGTTCTATGTGTGTTTTAGAAGAACAGCTTAGAACGCCTTGTACGTCTAGTTGGTACCAGAAAGAATATTAATCCCAGAAGTTCGCCGCTATCGATTAAGTTTAAATAGAAAAAGTAAAAGAGCGTTGTTACGACGAGCCTCCAGAGATTTAAAACCAGAGTAAAAGTCTGGTTACGTATAGAACATCTTGGTAAGGGAAATGGAATTTGAATAACAAATATTTAACAAATTTGTTTTGAACCCTTTCAAGTCTAAGAATATGACATCTGTAGTGGGGTGTCCAAATGACCGAACGATACTCCAAAACGCTGCGAACCAGACAGAAGGATCATTGCATTGCCTTTAATTGCCAGCATTAATTGTACACCAAATTATCTTCATGAGTTAATAGTGCTGGTATTTTAAACCTCTTTGGATCCAACTTGTAGTGCCAATTATTTAGTTTTTAGCATTGTCAATGGTCCGAAGATCGACATTTGAATTTTTTTTTAATTGCCAGCTCCTATTAAGCACTTAATCCTTCTGATGACAAAATGGTGCTGGGATACTTAAAACTCCTTGAATTAAACTAATAGTGCCAATAATTTGTTTTTTTTTTTGGCATCGTCAACTAAGATGTCTGAAACTCCTGGAATTTGACCAATAATGCCAGTTTTTTAATTTTTTCAGCATTGTCAAACATATAATTATATTGATATTTACGTTTTTATTTGTTTTCTCCGCTCATATAAGCAGCACTCATTGAGCACTAATTAGGAATACCTAATGTTACTCAGCATTTTGTTTTTGCGTTGATTTTCGTTTTGGATCTAGCATTGTATCGTTTTTCAGGGAGTTGAAAGGAGCGTCAGATTTTTAATTTTGGCACTAAATTAGCATCAAATTAGCACTATATTTTGGGCAATTTTTTTAAAATCTGCTCACTTTACAATGCTAGCTTTACAGTCGTCACTTTAGGTACCTGTTTTAATCATATTAAGTGACAAACTAAAAAAATAAAATAAAAAATAGAAATGAGCTTCATACTTTCTACGGAATTGTGTTGTGTGGTCTCCCAACACTGAAATTTATGGGGAAGAATTCCTGGTTTTATTATTTTGTTGCCTCCCATAATTTTCCAATAAACAAAATTTTCCATATCATTTTCAATCTGAAAATAATAATTTATTTTACAATAAATACAGCTTGAATTAATACAGTGACGGGCAAAAGTTGGATGGATTTTTGTTTACTAAGAGAAATTAGGAAAAAAATTTCCGGCGATCGCCTCTGCATGTCGTATAACCTAAAAACCAATTTTGACAGATGCCTTGTCAACAGCGGTATGGCTGGAAATTTGAAAAAACTGCCCCCGAACTCTATAACTCGATAGAAAGGAGGAGAGAGAGGAGATTATATCAAGGTTGGTTTATATTTATAAGGTTGCGACACATCCTCAACTTTTAGGCGGTTCGTGGTCGGGGACGCAAGGAAGGGCACCCCACAGAGAAAAGTTGGCAGGACTGGGTAAAATCAAAGTTGATGATCAATCCAGTGGCGTCTAGAATTTGCGCATTTCATTTTGCATTGTTTTGGAAGTGATATTTGTTGAAAGATGTAATTCCAAATGTTTTTATTTAAAGTAAAGGAATTTACAACTTATAATAATTAAAAACTGTTGTGTAAATGGTTGTTCTACTAATACAATACATACAATATTTATTAGGTATATCTCCGGCACTGAACAACATGGTAGAAAAATGGGAGATGTGACGTCATAACACGTAAAAGTATTATGGCGAATGTCGTGACCTTATATAGACCGACTTTGGGGTTATATCACAAAATATCAAAAACTTCAGGAGTAAAAAGTATTTAAAATTCAATTCTAACCACAAAGTTTGAAGCATGTATCAGGAAAGAATCCGCCTGTATTTTTATTTTTGTTAGGGTAATTTGCTTATGAGTAATGGTAAAAATTGTCTTTATTTTTGTAAAATGTAAAAAAATAAAATGTTTATTTGACTAGCTGAACGAATAAAATATTATATGTAGATAACAATAAAATAAATCAAGCATAGTTTTTAAGTTTATGCATAAAATGTGAAATACCATTTTCAGTTATTATTAGAACACGATTAGGATCAATACATTTTACCATTTCCGAATATTTTATTTAACCCTACTCCCTAACGTTTTTTGTTTGGTAAAATTTCGAGAGGATTTTTAGAAATAAGCTATCGCAACACTGGGTATGTGAGAGTTACTGTTAATACCAAATTAAGACCAGCTGACTGTCAGGGAATTGTTATTGTAAACAATTTGCAGAATGCAACAAATTGTGTGTTTACTATTAATTTTCATAATAATTACTAGATTTTCGTTCTATGCTGTGCCTATACCATGTTGAAATAAATAAATATACTTAATTTTGTTGACATACACTGAATACGGTCATAGAAAAAATAGTATTCCTAACATCTGCGTAAAGTGTCTTTCCCGCACTTACCGAACTGTTTGCCTTAACCAGAGTTGGGTCGTATTCGAATGCTCAGTATTCTGAATAGTATTCAGAATACATTTTGCCGGTATTCAAATACATTTGTGTGTTTGGTATTCGGTATTTAGCAGAATACTTTTTTGGTTAGTATTCGAGATTCGAATACCGATTCCGAATGTTCGTAAATACTGAGTATTTGAATACATTTTTCTCCCCAGTATTCAAATATTCGGTATTCGAATACTTTTTTCTCCGGTATTCGTATTCGAATACCGATTTTCAGTATTCAACCCAACTCTGGCCCAAACTCCTTTTCGCGTCATTCACGCAACAATAATTATGTGCGGCAAAGTGACACTTTCCGCCTCTTGTTAGAAAAATAACTATTACTAACTTTTGTTTTAAGTTTGTACTTGGCAATAATTTTCCAAATTTATGGATATAGGTTATGAATGTCCTGTATAGGTATCTGATAAAATAGAAAAAAAATTAATCTGGGCACCACTTCTGAGCACATCCAAATTAACCATTTACAAAGTTTAATACAAACTAGTAAAATTTTGTAAACAACATAATAATAAATTTATAGAACCATTCATACACAAAAAATAATATTAATTATTGGTAATTATGCTATACCTATAAGATATTCGACTGTTTTAATGTCTTTTAAAAATATTTTGGCTTATACAGGGTGTTTCACAACTTATCCGACAATCTTTAAGGGCTTATTTAAAAACAAAACATTATTGATAATAAATACTTACGTTAAAGTGGTCTTCGCAGACATATATTTTGGTTGTTTTTGAATATCTTGTGAGGTCACATTGAACTGCATCAAGCCAAGCTTGCCTACTTTCTGTCTGTGGTACCCTGACAAAGAGTTTTTCTGGTGAATTAATTTTTGTATTTGAACAATTTTTTACAATGCATTTTTCATTAGAGACCCTTTCAGCCCTTTTCCTCTTGGTTTTCTGGGTGGTATCCATGGGTAAGTTTTAATTCACAGCAAATTAAAAAATATTAATTTTAAACAACCCGCCAAGAAATTAACTACCAACAACAACAAACTTTTTCAGGAATTAAAAATTATTTACTAAAATAAGGTTAGAAATTTTTGATTTAAGGCGCTTTTTCGTGTTAATACGATTTAAAACATTGTAAGTCATTTTTTCGTGTTAACCGTATTCATCCGAGTGGTCCAACCGTATTTGAAATGGCAATATAAATATGAGAGTAAGATAGAGATAGCTATTCAAGGGGATATTTTTCTTATTCTTATGTCTTACAGCTGCTAACAAGCTTGTCTAACAGCTGACGTCATGATAATGTGAATTGAAAAAATAAAAGCGCTTACCACCAATGACAAATGACATTAAAAAATAATAGTATAAACTAAAAAATGGTAATTCCACTTTTAAAAGAAAAAAAAGAAAATTAATCCTTTACATGGTTTCCCACATATACTATTATTATTGTTATTAATATACATTTAGTCAATTTTGTTTGACTTTTAACCTCAAATTCGGCTATATTTCCCCTCTTTGTTTTTTCAACCTGTTAGACAGTGGTTAGACATCTCCCGAGGCCGCTAACAACCGCTGTGAGCTGCTGTAAGACTGACGTCATTGATTTGTCAAAAAATGAAAGTGCTTACAGCTGCTGTAAGCAGCTAACAAAGAAAATATCCCTCAAATGTTTTTAAAATGTTTTGAACCGTATTAACACAAAAAACGCCTTTAAAAACATTTGAATACCCATGTTTATTTACTTTAACGCCTGCAGGCAGATTCTTAACTGCTGTCTCGAGACGTAACGTATCGAGTCGATACCGAATGGTGATTCTTATCTTACTTGAAACTCGATTTCGAGTCGATATCTCCCATATTCCATAATTAGGCTCTATCCTTATTAAATAAGTCTTCATCCTATTAAATATTTACGTAAAAACAGATGAGAAAATAAGGCCGATAGGTTTCGAAAGGAATATCGAGAACTCGATACCGACCGAGTCGTTACCTATCGAGAAGTTAAGAATCCGGGGGCTGCTGTGCATGCTAGCTGTTTTCCGCTCGCGGATGATAATTCAACGTTGTGATTGGCGGTAAAAGCATTTTAAATTTGCACTAACCAATCACAACGCTGAATTATCATCCGCGAGCGGAAAACCGCTCTACTGAATGGCATTCCTGTGACGCAAAAGAGCGCTCCCGAGTAGCTCAGGAGCATTTCGTTCTACTTTACAGCGTTCCAGTGCACCTGAACTACTCCGTTTTTCTTTCCCCTTGTCCCTCATACACCAGCCCCTCTTCTGGTTTTTGTTCTTCAAACGTGTTTTTTATGGTTAAGGATGCATTTTTTGAAATTATTTGTTTAAAATTGAATTAGATATTAAAAAGAGACTATTATTATAAAGCCAAGAAAGGTTAAAAACAACAAAATTAGCTAGGGGCTACAGGGTCATTTTCAGATTTTGTCCATTTTTTAACCTTCTTTAACACGTTTGCTATTAAAGTTGTGAAAAAAACTTTTAATAGGTTAATTGTGTAGTTCTTTCCGTAGAATATTGTGGTGTAATTAGTTTTTTCTATATTAGTTAGTTTTGAGGAAAATTACCAAACTTATGTTTTTCTTATGGAACACCCTGTATATTTTTATCTGTATTTATTAAGCTCTCTTTCGGCTTTTAAAAAATGTATATAAGTAGGTATTTTTAAGGTTTTACCGAAAATTAGCATTTTCCATAAATTTTGCTTTTTTTTATAGAAGGTCATGAGTGAAAATGACAACAGTATTTTTAATACCTACTTTTTTGCTTCCGCTACGCTAACGAATATTTTATTAACAATTAACTTTTATATTTATGGGGTGTTTAAATTTGCTTGGCTAAGCTTTAAAAATAGAACTTTATCATAGAAAGGCACTACTACAGCAAAAAGTTATATTTACTAAACGAAAATAAAATAAATATGTACATAATATAAATCATTTAATATAAAAGATTACATACGTAAACTAACAAAAATAAAAATTACAATAAATTTTTAAATTGAAGTATTCACATTCCATTTAGTAAATATTATATTTTTTTCTGTAATAGTGCTTTTTCTATAATAGAGTCATAATTATTTAAACTTGTCTATTATTATTATGTTTATTTTAATTATATTTTTAAAGCCTAGGTTAAGTTAATTTAAATAAATTAAAAATATTAAAATTGATTTTTATAAAATATCAAGTTGGGGTAGCAAAACAAAAAAAAAATGAGTATTGAAAAATACTGTTTTGTCATTTTCAGTAATGGCCTTCTATAAAAAAAAGCAAAATTTATGGAAAATCCTAATTTTCGTTAAAACTTTAAATTTAAAATACATAGGGTAGGGCGGGGCTAGTTGAGCAATTTTTCACTTCATCATTTATAGCTCCTCAAAAATAAGTCTTAGGGGCTCATAATGCATACTGATGGATTAGCAATTTATCCCTTAGCAATAGTGTCCATAGTAATTTCTTTCTAATAAGTCGAATTTAGGAGCTACATCTATTTTATTGTAGATAGTCAAGTATGCCCAACGTACCCCATAGGTGAGGTAAGTTGAGCAAGGGTATGGGGCTAGTGGAGCACTTAGAAAGTATAGTCAAATCATGGCTTGAATGTTAGAAACGTTTACAAAAAAATACATTTTAACAATTTACTGTTTATATTTATAATCTTATAGAGTCAAAACAACAATTATCATTAATAAAACAGCAACGTACCTAGCTTAGCTTAACTATTGGATTTAATATCTAGAAAGAAATGCCTTACCAATTTTTTTTTAAATTTAAGTTTGTAAATTTTATTTAAATTTTTAAAATTATAACGTTTTTCTATATTTTTATTTAAAAATGTTTTTGTTAGAAAATTTTATTTAAAAATTTTAAATTTCCATTGACTCATCTTCGTTTTTAAAAGTTTTTTAGCAGTTTTATTTTGCTTCTCTTGTAATGCCTTCTGTATTTGTGAAAATTGCAGCTTTTCTTTATCTTCTGTTTGATTTGGCTTTTCTTGGACCAGCCTTTGGGTATGGTCGAACTATTTCCAGAGAAAATTTATAAGTTAGATAGGTCAGCTCGTTTTCTTTGTTGCTTGTACAAAGTTTGGGTTGCAGCTTCTTTTAAATCTTGAGGAGACTCTAGTAGTCTTACTGTTATAAGTCCGTATACTAAGAAATAATAAAAAAACATTTTATACTTAAAACCGTGTGGGCAACTGTAGCTCAACTAACCCCAACCTGAAACTTTAAAGGAAAAGTGAATTTATTAAAAATCCGGTTAGAATTATATCCAAAATCTTTACACATAATAAAACTGCAATAAATTTACTTAAGATTAACACTTACCTGATTGAGAACGGAATACATTTAACTATCACAGATAAAATTTTCCGGCTTGCAATTATTTAACTTTTTAAACACAAAATAAACAATGCGCACGGATACTTTTCTCGATCGCCGCGTCACCACTAGTGGTCGCACAATGAGTTCCCTCGCGCAACCCTTCTTTACGCTATTTGATGCTTTCGCGTGCGGTCGATAGTTTTTGAGATATTTTGATTGCCCAACTTACCTCTATGCTCAACTAGCCCCGCCCTACCCTACTTATATATATTTTTGAAAAGTCGAAAGAGAGCTTAATAAATACAGATAAATATATACATAAGTTGAGTAATTTTCCCAAAACTAATCCACATACAAAAAAACTAATTACACCACAATATTCTACGGAAAAACTACACAATTAACCTATTTAAAGTTTTTTTCACAACTTTATTAGCAAACGAGTTAAAAAAGGTTATAAAAATGGGCAAAATCTAAAAATCAACCTGTAGCTCCGAGATGGACCGCAATAGCCATGAACTGTTTTCACTTTAGTTGTTTTCTCATAAAAGAGATCGAGAGTCCTATATTACATTTTGGATATTCCTTACGGTTTTCGAGATAACCCGTAAAACCATCGAAAATGAAACATCCTGTACATATATAAATTTAATCCATTTATTCCTAAAACGGCTGCACAAATATTTTTTGCAAGGAGCCTTTTGTACAATAAAAAATGGTTAATTCGTCTAAATATCAAATTCTCAGTAAAAGTCACCTTTGCTATTTATTCTTAAATTAGATAGGGATTTGACCATGCCGGGAAGTGGTTTCTATTTAATTAAAATTACGCGAAAACCGTGCATGAAATAAAAAAGTCAAGAGATCGTTTCAAAGTAAATGGAAATTATACAATAAATTTTTATTTTAAAAAATGCAGTGTCGTAGCATTTTTTTATTAAAAAATTACCTTAAACCTCTCATAGACGACACTAGTACAATTTATTTCTTGTATGCCAAAAATGTCTTCTGGCGCATAGAAGCTAAATTTTTTAAAATATTTGAATTGGTATAGGAGTTATTATAAAATAACAATATATTTTTTTAATTTTCAACACCCTGTAGTACAAAAACTAAGTCGTTTAGGACACAATATGTTCATATCAAGTTTTTTTCTTAATTTTTATTGTAGAATTAGCCCTTATAAAGTTTGTCGGATAAGTTGTGAATCACTCTGTATGTTATACCCTATTTGTTCTTAATCATAATATACCTAATGGCGCTGTTATAAAATATTTGTTTTTTTTTGTAAAAACAAAAATGGCAAGTTTTAGAAAGATATTCATTTAATTAATCTGAAAAATTGGCAACTACGGCGTATTTGTTTTTAACTTTACGCATCCCTGTTGTAGGTATATGACAAAATATTATCTCCTTGACATATTTTTGCTCTTCATATTTTACTTGCTTAAACATCGAAATGAATATAAACTCTGGAATGTGGATGGTATGAGCAGAAAGTGGAGGCCAGCTTGTTGGACAAGTGCCACTGCTGTGGGGGTGAACGCTATCCTTTTACCACTCATTCTTACATAACAGACAAATTTTTAAATTTAAATTTTTGCACTTATTTTAAGCTTTTTATGTGTATTTATCGACTTAACCCATTAAGGCCTACAGGGACCATATGGTGCCAGCAAGAGGCTCTAATTTACACATTTTAAATTTTATTTAATCAGGGTGTTTTAGAACTATGGGATCAAACTTTCAGTGGTTATTCAGTGCAACAGTAGAAAACATTTGAGTATAGGGACCCATGATCGGAAAAGTGTCACCACGGCTCTATAGCCCTAGAACGCGTTAAAATTTAGAAAGGTGAATTGCCTCAATAGGATAAAGTCAGGGCCGTATTAAGGGTGTGAGGCGCCCTAGGCTACAATTCCCAGAGCGCCTATTTTCCTACTTCAAAAACTTTTGAAGAGCAAAAAAAGGTCCTTACCTCCATTAAACCTCACTCTGTCCTTTCGCGTTTATTTTATTTATATCCCCACAGAAAAGCAAAGTTACTTCTAATCCCCGTCCAAACTTTTTAAAAACTTCCCTGTCTAGCGCCTATTACTCCCCTGTCTGGCGCCTATTTTTTCATGGCGCCCTAGGCTGTAGCCTAGTCAGCCTAATGGATAATACGGCACTGGATAAAGTGCACACAACAATTGTTCAAAATGTCAATGTCAATGTCAATGTTTTAAAATTTAATTGTTTTTATTTTTTATTTTATTAATATTTTTTTTATTTATTAATTTTGTTGTGATGAAATTATGTAAAAAGGCAAACATTAAATGCATTAAATAAAATCTATTTAGGCAATTCATCGTCTTTCTAAATTTTAACGCGTCTTAGGGCCGTAGTGCCGTAGTGACACTTTTCCAGACATGGGTCCCTATACTCAAATGTTTTTTACTATTGCCCTGAATAACCCCTAGAAGTTTCATTCAATAGTTCTGAAACACCCTGTATACTCCAGAGTAATGGCTACTAATGCCAACAAATGACTATACAGTGTTCCAAAATTCGAGCATTAAATTTCAGTGGCAAATTCTACGTCGAAAATATGCCCTTGCTTTCTATATAAACATATGTCCGGGAACGCTGCCTTTAGAGATACAAGGTGTTAAATTTCTAAGAAAAACAATTTTCTTTATTATAATGTTTAAACCACTCTAGATATTTAATTGGTATTTGGTACATTGCTTAACAGCAACAAGAAACATTTGTTTTTATGTAAAATATTTTTAAAAATTACCAGTGACGTCCGTACCAGATTGGTGGGGACTATTTTTAAAGAAAAAAGGAGCGCCACTGCTTTTTCCTAAAATAAAAATTATTTTTAAAATCGCCATTGAATTTGGAACAAATTTGATCTCGACTTTTTTCTTGACCGATGCACCGTTTTCAAAGAAAAAAAAACACTTTGATGCATGACGAATCTGCGAATATAATGACGAAAATGATAAACATTTAAAACCTTAAATTTCAAATTATTTTTGTGAAGTTTTTATTAACAAATTGTCATGCATCAAAGTGGTTTTTATTTTTTCTTAAAAACGGTGCTTTGGTCGGAAGATCAAATTTGTTCTAAATGCAATGGGGATTTTAAAAATAATTTTTATATTAGAAAAAGCAGTGGCGCACCATTTTTCTTGAAACATAGTCCATACAAATAGTGTACAGACGTCATTGGTATTTTTTTTTATTTTTTTACATAAAAAGAAGTGTCTTTGGCTACTGTTAGCAATGTACCAAATACCAATTAAATATTTAGAGCAATTTAAAAATTATGATAAAAAAATGTTTTTTTTTTTTTAATTTTAACATCCTGTATCTCTAAAAGGAATCATTTCCGGACATATGTTTATATAGGAAACCAGGGCTTATTTTTGTCGTAGAATATGCAATTATTATTTGATGCATGAATTTCGGAACTGTCTACCCCGTGGCCTTGTGTACAGAGCTTTGATCTTCGAAGCCAGAGGTCGGCGGTCTCGATTCCCAGCGGGGGAGACATATTTAGGTAGTAGTTATTTAAAAATAACGACCGTGGTGGCACTACCGCGTTGTCTAAAAGGTGCTGTGAAATGCATTACTGCATGTTTCAGTGCTTGGACAAGGTTGACGGAACAGGGGGAACGATGGGTTAAACATCTAATAACCCGGCACCCACGGTACTCTGGTATTTAGGCATATGCGGTCGTGGAATGTCAAAGAGAAAAAAACACCCTGTATACCTATTTCTAGAATGCTTAATATATTTTTTTAATTAACCTTATTTGTTCTCTCTTATCTAAAATTAAACTAAGTAACCCATATTTTTAAAATGGTTTCTCGGCGTTAATGGGTTAATGGAAATAGATAAATATTAGGAAACTTATAATATTTTCATAAAAACTTTTTTAACATAACAAATTATAGGAAAAAATGTTATGAAGGATTGGTTTCCGCATTCTTTATATCTTTTAATAGGTACTAAGTAAAATGTGGGATATTTGTTTTGTGCCCAATTGACATTATGATTCCAAAAACAATGAAACAAAAAATTTGTATACCCTAGTTAGCGGTTGACCTTCAGTTTGTTCATTAGAGTCTGTACAAACTCGTTTGATTTTTCTTCGTGACACAACATGCTTTGTTTCCAGGTGAATTGGGAACTTAAAAATGGACGGGACAGCATCACCTTTAAGCAATTTTTTGTTTTCAGAAGATTCCAAATAACTGGCTTCTGTAAAATGTTCACTACATAGTACAGTATTGGCTGTTGGTGTAACATTTTCTAATCTAGTTGCCTTAATCCACAACTGCAAAACTTTAGACCGCGATAACGGAATACTGGGTAGAAGAAATTACTAAATTATAGTTTACTAAACATATTTAAAATAATTCCACTTACTCATGGAAACAAAGCTTGGTAATCGGCGTGTGTTCATTAGGACACTCATAAGCACATCAAAATATTACTACCATTTTAAGACTATTTAAGAGTTTTTTACTAGAGTTTTATTCACAAAATCATAAAATATGTCTTAAGTTAATAAAACCACCCTGAAAATGATCAACAAAAAAATAATTTTCAAGAACATACATAATTAGGGTGCTCTGTTTACACTCGCTTATGACACTTCAATAAGCTAAAAAAAATAGCATTCCCTCTCATAGCATTCGTCCTTGTCCAACCTGAGGTGGCCACACTTTTTAACAGTTGTCGAATCGGCGCGCTAATTTCACGTTTCTTAACCTTTTTTGTTAATTTGAGGCACAAATTTGAGGTTATAAATTTCAATTTTCCTTTAAATTTCGCCATTTTTCAACAAAAATATTTAGAGAAAAATAGTATTTAGGTAATTATTTAGTATACGGTTTTCTGCTATTTTAAGATTTTTTTGGAATATTTTGACCCACATGTTATCTATTAGTTGTTCTTAATAATAATATGAAGGCGCAGTTATGAATTATTTGTTTTTTTTATAATTTTTAAACCTGAGACCTTTATGAATCCAGTTTCAGTGCAGGACGAACCTTTTTTGAAGTGAAGCGAACTATAAGTTTTGCGCCCCCTTTACGTTTGGAAACATAAGATGGGAAATCTTTTTTCCAGTTTTTAGCCGAAAAGAGCAAAAAAATGGCTTGTCTTTTCAAGTTGCGCCCTTCTCTATAGGATCCCATACCAGTACTTCTACTTTCTTGCACCCTATTTTTCGCCTCCCTTTTCCCAGCGCTGAAGCGATCGCTTCACGGCTTCAAGCCTTATCCGGCACTGTCCAGTTTGTGTGAATTCTTTCTTTTATCCATTCATAAATAGAATCAGACCCTTCCGATGTTGCCAAATGCTTTCCATATTTTGCATGGTATAACTGACGTTTCTAGTCTTTTTTTTACTTCTAGGTTATGTATTTACAATTTTTATATTTTTTTATCTTTATTTTCATAAATATGTAAAAAAAAAATTTTACCCAATTTTACATGTGATTTTCAGTTTCATTAAGTCGTTTTACCAATTTTACCCCACCCAGCACCCCTTTTCACTCCCAGTTCCCATATGTTTATTAACTGATATTTTTTTTAAACGAAATATTTTGTATGTGATTTTGATGAAAATTAAACTCAGGTAACTTTATTTATTAACCTATTTTACCCCGTCCAGCATCCCTATATTCACTCCCGCAAGTTTGTTAAGTTATAATTAATTAAAAACGGGATATTTTGGATTAGCGCCACTGGGGTTTTATTAAGAAAATGGTCCAAAATTAGTGAGTATCATTTATTTTTAAAAAATCATAAAACCGCAGAAACCCGTTTTTGTTTGTACTGTTACACAGCCATCTTAAACTACAAGCCGTGAAGTTGCGAAAGCTGGCAACACAGCATGTTAGGAATGTCAAGTAAAGATTGGAAACAGCTTTAAACGATTCCAAAATATTTTTTTCTGTTTTTAAAAGTTAAATAAAAGCGTATAGTTACTTTTTTATGGAAAAATACCGAGTTTATTGTAATAAGAATTGTGCAAAAGTATTATTAGTTGTTTTCTCGTTTAAATGTATCAAGAAAATTAGCGCGTATAGTGTATACTTAGTCCGTGCCGGGATATGTACATTGGTGAACTATTAAATCAATTTTTTTGTTAAAATGTAAAAAAAACATTTAACATTATGTGTATGCACGTTCAATATGCCACAAACGTGTTGCGTTTCGGGCTGTAAAACCCCAGTGATAATTAAACAGAGGGTTATCCAAGAATATTTAGTTTTCCACGATGTTTTCCAAAAGACGAATGGATAAAAGAATCTAACTTATTTAAAATTTTAACTTCAAAATGTTTTTATCAAGGATAGTGTGTAAAGCGGCCCACAGACGATCAATATTATTGCGCAAAATTTCATTTTGTACAATATTATTGACCGTTTATTTTCAAATACGAAAGGGTTTTTGTTTTAAAAAAACAATTTCACAAATATGAGTTCAAAAGCAATAGAGAAAGAAATAAAGGTTTTTCTTATTTTCAAACATGTTTCAAGCAGCTACTTTTTTCTTATCAATGTTTTAACCGGTAGTTACAAAACTAAACTACTTATTGTGCAATATATTATATATAGTCTTTGCATACATATATTGCACTGTTTGGGGACGACTTGCAATATTACTGTACAATATTTTGCCCAATAATATTGATCGTCTGTGGGCCCCTTATTAGTTTGTTAATGTGTACCAAAAACAATTTTTATTCCAGTAATATTCCAAGGACTATAATGACTAATTCACATACATATATTGGTGAGTTTACCAAAAATATTATATATACATATTCTGACAGTTATTCTGAGGTTTTATAACTAGTGTAAAACTTAAATTAAAGATTTTTTTATTTTAAAGTGCCTTTTATGTAATACGAATTAAGTTGTTATATTTATAACCAAAATATGTTGCTCTTAGTTTATTTTAAGTATTGCAATTATTACCAAATAATAGGTGTTTAGCTAAATATAAAAAAGTTACCTTGGTACGGTTGCAAAAAATTAATAAAATGTGACAGAAAAATCCTAAAAACAAAAAATTGTATGAAACAGAAAAGTTTCTGAATATAGGTTTTGAGGACACATTATTGCTTCTTATAGCAAGTAGAGTATTTAAAATTATAACTAAATGTGGTCTTAAAAAGATCCCAAAGAAATATTACGTATATTTTGTTTAAAACATCCTAAAAAATTTAGTATATTTAGCATAAAATCTATTAGGGCCTTATTAAAATCGTCCTTAATGTCCTAACGTCCAGTGTTGTTTGCAACGTTGCCTTTCTTACTTCACGGCTTGATAGCCCTTGATAGTTTAATATGGCTGTGACTGATACCATTTTTTTTACTACTCTAGAAGGGTTAAGTTAAACCGAGTAAATATAAATGCATATGTAGCTACTTACATCAAAATGATCTTCACAAACATGCAATGTTGTTTTTGGTTTGTATTTTAAGTTTAAACTTTTTGCTGCTTTAAGCCATTCATTTCGGATGCCTTGATTTTTGGAACACAAAAATTCTTTTCCTGGTGTAATTCTTGACGAACTATCACATTTAGACACAATGCACTTTTTAATGAATTTTTGTTTGGCTTTAGCAGTATCACCACTCATTGTTAAAACGTATTTTATAATAATTAACAGACAGACAGTTAACAATTTTTCATATAAAAATTTTGGTAATCACTTGGTGCAGCCATGCAGCTCTAAACCTTTTATATATTTCCGCAATGAAAGATGCGGTTAAAAACGGATGTCGTAGCTTATACCTTACCGTTTGTGACGTAGGCACCTCCCAACTACGCCACTTGGCCCGACTTGGCGGCGCGCTCAGCGGCGCGTATATAGCGTTTTGAATAATTTCGCGCGCTCTTCCACGAAATGGCAATGTTGGCATTATAAAAGGGCTTGTAATTTTCAGAAATATTTAAAAGACGAAATAAAATCCAATTTTTCTACACTGAAAATTTGGTACTATAAGTGTACATGGCTAAGGGCCTATTATTTCAACTTACCGGATGCTATATCCAAAGGTTGTGTAAAATGATGTTTTCCTTTAATAGATCCAACAGTAGGTAGCTTTTGGGAAGGTAAAGCCGTATTTTTAAGCCTCTTAAAACGTCCCCATAGCACAAAATCTTCGGCCAAAAATGTTCTGAACATACTGCATTTTGATCAGAGTATATTTGATCTGGATTTCTTTTAAGAGCGATAAGCCATTTCTTCCTTCTCTGAGGGCTCTTTGGTAAGCTTTAAAAAAGTACTTACGTTTTTACATATTAAACGTTGTAGATCAAAAAAAAAAAAAAACTATAATTTATTTACTTACAGGTGAAACGTAACACCGGATACTTTATTTTTAGCAGTATTAAAGCAACTATGCACAAAACACCGCGTCATTGTTTTATAATTAAATTAATTTTAATGTTAATAAAACCACAAAATTAAATAAAATTCTCAAGCAACACAAAATATTATACAAATAAGTTAAACGCGTCGCCGGCCACACCATACACAGTCCTGGAATAACTGGGCAGTCCTAGAACTGCTTTCTTAAAATGGCAGTTTATGGTATGCAATATTATTTAGTGACTTTTATTCCAAGATAATTGAAACATTACATGACCATTACACAGCACTTACAAAACACCACGTCATTGTCTAATAATTAAAAATGTTTTTATTGTCAATAAACCACAAAGTCGCAGATATAAAATTTAACACAAACAAGTTAAAGGGGTCGGCCATATTGGAAAATATCCTCGTAACAATGTTGCCAATAGTTATTTGTTACTAGTTAAAAAAATAAAGTTACTAAATATTATTTCATGATGATGATTTATTATAATATATAGGATTAGATAGCAGAGTTATTCTGGTTCTAGATTAACAAGAGGGCTTAAATATTTTTAGAATTGCTAAAAGCTAAACTAGCAAAAGTTGATATTTGGAGGTATTTAAGGATGCGAAATTTAATTAATATCATTATCGGCAATGTTCTCGGGTTGCCCCACATATTGCTCAAACTTTTCTTCAGTGTGCTTTGTGAACTTGACTAACAGTTGCCCTACTTTTTACTTACCGTGTACAAGAGAAATCTTTATAGTACAAAGCTATGCTTATTCTATTCAATGCTAGAGGGTGCTTCCAACCTTTATCTTAAAATTCAAATGATTCAACACCGCGACGACGACCTCGTCGTCATGGGTAAAACGGCGTCGAACGCAGCAGCCAACCAAACAAAAGCAAAACAGAACAGTTGACTACGGCGAGACCGAGGTGATTGTGTTGCTCGTTCGTTACATGCCTTGATGATATTTTTAAGTTTAGTGCAGGCAGTATGCATTTAACTATAGTTTCGTGAAAATATGGCCGTTTCTTTAGTTTGCTATATTTGTTTAGTGATATTTTTTCTAGTTCATGGTGCTTACAATGAGGATATACTGACAAAACAAAAAGTAAGTGGCAATAGATTTGGTTCTTTTATTTCCTTATTGGTCAAAAATTTTAAATTCCATTTTAAGTACCTGCAATAAACTAGGTACCATATTTTACTCTTATTTAAATTTATTACGAATATAAAATTCGTTTTGTCTTGTCTGATTAGTACACATAGTTTAATTTCTTTTAAGCTTCACAAGTAACTTGTTATTTTTGTTTTTATTTACTAATAAAAGAATTGCTTAACTACAAATTATTATCATTTTTGTTTTCGCCTCGTTCGCAAATTAAGTACCTTATTTTTTTTTGGCAATCCGTGTACACTGAAACTGATTACCTACAAGCAAAAAAAACATTAGAAATTATCAGCAAAGATATTTTTGGGTGGGTTAGCCACATAAAATTTCTTTTTAAAATAAATTTAATGTAACTATATGGTAATAATAACATAATTTAAATAGTAAAATCATTGAGTTTCAAACATCTGTTTTAATTGTTAAAAATATTAAATAGCCTAATGTAATTATTATTGTAAGGTTTTTAAACAGAACACTTATATTTTCTTCATAAACATATTTGCAAACATCCATCTACACTTCCGCACGACAGGTAATTTGCAGTAGTCTCTGGGTGGGTGGATGTCAAATGCTATATTTTCTTGAAGGCGTTTATTTAATAGTTTACCAGAGGAAACGCCGTGCTTAACATAAATAAGAGCAATTCATCATTTCCTCTATTCTAACTTATTTCTTAAAAATGTAGTAGAAAACATCTGAAACAAAAAAATCTTAAAAACTGGTAACTCTATCAAACTTGTTGACATGTATTTAAGTAAAAATCCATTACATACAACTATTAGGCGGTTTTTGGGGAGGCTTAAACCCTCGCTTAAGCCCCAGATTATATTGCTTAAAAGCCGAATTTTTTTGTATGATCATTGTTTTTGGGAGAAGATAATACCTACGTCGTCCTGGGGGCAAAGACCTCCCCCAATTGCGCCCCCGTACAACAGTAAAGCACCGCATTAGGACTTTTTACTCCGTCTAAATCAACTTTCATATATTATCAATAGAGAATAAAGCCGGCTGTCCATGAGAGCGGTTTTCCGCTCGCGGATGATAATTCAGCGTTGTGATTGGCGGGAAAAGCATTTTAAATTTGCACAAACCAATCACAACGCCGAATTATCAATCCGCGAGTGGAAAACCGCTCTCATGGACAGCTGGCTTAAAGACACTGAAACCATGGCTCAATTGATCTAGGTAAATGGATTGTTGGATTTCTGAGACAATTTTAAATAGTAATTTGACATTTTTAAAAGTTCGTGCGCTTATTTGATTTTTTGAGAGCCATTTATGTATTTATTGCATCTATAGGTGGTTTAAGCCATTATTTTTAATCTGATCGCAAATAAATTGGTATCGTTAAATTTGTCAAAGAATCATGTATTTGACAAGAGCTTGTTTTAAAAGGGTTGCCATTTAAAAAATAATTGTTAGACACGAAAATGTTAATTTGCCAAATGATTTTATTCCTCTCTTTCATTTTAGTTACTAAAAAGTTGCGATTGTATTTCTCTAACATCACCTAGAGTTACTAGATTAATTTGCGTCCAATCATGGCCACCTAGATGCAATATTAAAAATTGCTCTAAAAAATGAAGTAGGCTTAAAAACTTTTTAAAATGTTACATTCTCCAATTGTCTTAGGAATCCAAAAAATTATAAAATATACATGGTGTCTAATTTAAAAATACAAATTGAAGGAATTTCCTGTTTTACCGGAAGCAAATGGAAAGTTATAAATATGCAAAAACTTTCCTCTGCTCAGACTATCTACCTTTACCAAGTCTCATTTTGATATATCTAATACTTTAGGACTTATGGCTTGTGTTATAAATTCGTTGACACACCCGGTATAGGTGAATGCATAAGGTTCTTTAACTGTTCCACATAATATCATGTATTTTTGACCTTCATATAAGGTCAGGTATAGTTAAGACCATATTTATTTCATTCTGAAAGCGATTCCACCAAGTACACAGAAAATGATAAAGCAAATAAACCCTTTTGTGAACAATGATTTATTGCAGCAAAAAATATTCAACCCGACGACTACGCCACGCATTACAGGTTTTATGGCACGCCAGAGACGAAATAAGAGGATGTTTCTTAAGTACGTGATACATGTTTTCGCAATATTTTTATTTATTTATCTAAAAAATATGTAATCCGGCTCTGTCAGAGGCTATGTGCTTTCAAGAAGGTTTGTTTACTTTATCATTTTTGTGTACTTGGCGGCATCGCTTTCAGAATGAAATAAATATGGTCTTAACTATATCTCCATGTAGATACATAACGAAGCATAAAAATCACTCTAAAATGGAAAAGTGAATTAATTTCCTTTGGTCCTTAAGAGAAGTAGTGATGCGAAACGGGAAATGTCCCGTCCTTCATCTCGTCTGGAGCACTAATTTCGATGGATTGCCAATGTTGTTACCTGCGCGAAACAAAAGTTTCATTTCATAGGCGAAAAAAGGTTTGTGCGCAAGCAAATCGAGGGTAAACGCGCCTGGCGCCAAACAGACTATCCGCATTATCGGAAAGAATGTGTCGCCGGCGTCCTGGTTTTTTGTTCGGAGTACGATAACTAATGAGCGTCACGGTAAGACCGCAGACGGAGGGTACGGGGTGCCGGAGTTTGTATTTTACCAATGCTTTTTAGTGCGCATGTTCGTCCACCCGTCCATTTGTTTACTGCGCGAGGTCGTAAAAATCCGAAAAATGCTTTTGCCACTGCGGATCTAAATGTAGGTTATCTATAGATTCGAGACAAAAGCACGCCTTTCACGCGCCGAGAATTTCTCGTTTCTGTCGGAAGTCAGTTTTCTCGACTAGGGAGTTTGATGCGCAATAGAAAAATGATGAATTCGAGGATGAATTATACAGTGTCGGCCAAATTAAACTTGCACACTTTTTAACTAATGATAACTTTTTATCTGTTGCGCCGATCTTTTTATTTTTACAGAGCTAATAGGCAGATATGTTTTCTCTAGGTTCGTCAATTTTGGTCGATTAGATTTAGTCAGGTCCGGTCTTACGAGACTTTTTCCTTAATGATGCATTTAACTTCGTTGCAAAATAATTCGAATTTATTTACAATTTAGGCTAATGCGTTTCATTTTAATTATTAAACTGTTAATTTCTGTCAGCATCCCACTCAGAAACCATGGTACCTCACATTTTTGATTTTCAAAGCACACTAAAATACGAGCTAAAATAAAGTTCATTTTTAAAATCGAAAGAAATGCATGATTTTTGGGGCGCATCATTTATCAAGAATATGTAATCATAATTCCTGTAACCTCAAATTATTAACAGATTCGCTTTTACTGAATCATTTCCCATAGTTTGCACAAGAAAACGTATTAGCTCAATTGTAGCTAAATCTCGATTTCTTTGCAACAAGGTTAAATGCATCATTTTGGAAAAAGTCCCGTAAATTCGGTCCTGACTAAATCTATTTGAACAAAATTGACAAACCTAGAGAAAACATATCTACCTATTAGACCTGTAAAAAAAGATAGGTGCAACAGATAAAAAGATATTGTTATTTAACAACTGTGCAAGTTTAATTTGGCCCAACCTATATGTTGCAAAATAAATTCAAGCGCTTCTTTTAGATTTCAGGGTGGCATTTTAAAAAAGAAAAATCTCCTAAATTTTTGTAGATAAATAAATATTAAAAATTGCGCAAGTGGTAGAGTTAGAAATTAGGGCACCCCAAAAATAGTTCTCATGCGGTAGTCCTGATAACTTTCTATTTATTCGTCTAAATTAAAAAAAATAATAAAAAGATTTATTTAGTAAACACCTTTATCGTTGTTTTCAACGCAGGAGTTATCAAAATATTTATTTTTGAATTTATAGTGAACGCGTAACCGATAAACTCGTATTTTGGCCAAATATAGGGCTTTTTGTTGATTTAAAAAAAAGTTGTTACTGGAGAAAAAATCTTTGTTCAAAACCGAGTATTTACTGTATATAAGAAGTGTGCAAAATTTCGGCGAAATCGGTCCAACGATTATTAAGCAATTTTGACTACCGTCTTTAAAAAGGTTTTGAGAAAAACGCGATTAACGTTCGATGCATGAATAAAATAGAGAAAAAGTCGACTTAATCGTCTGTAACTCGAAAAGTATTGCTCCAAATGACTCCGAATTTTCAAACAATATTTCTTATAAGTTATTTATAGTACCTATCAAAAAAAACGATTTTCCAACCGGTTCCCCCTTTAAAAAATCTTTCTTTAATTAATTTACGTATCTCAAATTGTTAATTTACCAATTAACATCAATATTATTAAAGTTGCTACATATGTTTTTCTCGTATTAATCTATTTTTAGGTCAAGTACCGAGACAAGTACCTACTGTTTTTGTAAAACGATAAAATTTAGAAGGAATTATAAAAAGTAAATAGTTAGGAGTAATACTTTTTGCTATGGCGCACTAACTAAACAAAGGTCACCTTTTGCATGAAGTCATACGTCATAAAAGTATACAAGATACAGATTAAGAAACATAGTATTGTAAATTAATACGACCAAATAGCTGATAAAACTGGGTATCTAGATCAAAAATGGCAAACAAAATTTACACAAGTGACCTGTTTTTGTTTTGTGTCTTTAGTAAATACAAATAGAAAGCAATAAAATTCAGAAAAAATATTAGGTAGGCATCATTGTCTAACCACCTAAACAAAAAAAATGGTTAGCAGTTAGCCTTTCGAGTAATTTTATATAAAACCATAAAACGTACGTCCTTGGTTATTTAGACTTAAACTGCAGACACAACAAAACTGACTTTGTATATTTTCCTTTATTGCAGAACTTTTAACGGAATCCATGATGCCAACCATTAAAGCACTTAACACAAGTTGTAGACTAGCTACTGTTTTTTTTTAATTGTATTTACCCAATTAATTATAAGAAATATTTAGAAAATACCATACTAACCGCAACAATGGCGAGCAAGATATGACTAAGAAATGTCATAGTGCCCCAAAAGATTTTCTTAAAGTGTCCGATGAGGGCGCTAAAATGCAATTGCAACGTTGTCAAGTCGCTGAGTTTTAATTGCTTGTGCTGCATGTCTAAAATTTTGAGGTGAGACAGTTAGGGCTAGAAAGTCTATCATAATTTGATTTTTAAAGAAAACACATTTAAATTCATTTTCAATTTTAGTTTAGAAGAGACTGATTGCATTTTGTGTAGTGTTATTGGATTGCTAAATAAATTTGCAAATTATTATTCACTCTGGGTGTCTATTGTAAAAAAACTTATAGGGAATTAAAATTAAGAATTGCAACATTGTAAACGCCCTCAACGGAATAATTTTGAACTAGCTCATTGGAACATGACATTTCATAGTCAAGTTTTTCTTGGTGTTGTTGGAGTTAATATCGTATTATTGGATTTATTCTTATGATTTATTGAATAAATGCATATTAAAACTACAAAAATAACTAATCTACAATTTTTGCCAAGTGTTTTGATGGTTCATCATGGATTCCGTTGAAAATTCTGCCATGAAGCAAAAGGTATAAAGTCGGATTTGGTATTCCTGCAGTTTAAGTGTAAATATTCAAGAAATTACGTTTTGTGGCTTTATTTAAAATTACGCGGAACGTTAGCTGGTAAAGTCCGCGCGTTTAGTAATGAGGCTACCGACGTCATCATTAGCTACGCGAAATCTTCTGTAACTCTCTTTCAATCGCTGTTTCGATGGCTTCGTATCGTTATCTAGGAAATAGGCATTTTAAAGATTTGATTTAAAAAAATAAATAACATTTTAAATACGGGATGAGGGAATAAGAGGAGATTTTGCGCAGAAAATGTATGACGTCGATGGCCTCTTTACTAAACGCTAGGACCTTAACTATTCTTTGTTTTATTTAGGTTTTTAGACTACGATGCCTAATATTTTGTCTAAAATTTAAGGCCATGTTTTCAAAAGTGCTTTTACTTCTAGCTGAGACACAAACCCAAAATCGTAATATGTAAATATCGTAAATATTTTTGACATTTTTGATCCAGATACCCATTTTTATCAGCTGATTGACCGAATTGCAACACTGGTGCTCCTTAATTTGAATAGCCTATTGCCGCAAAAGTCTGCGGCAATGGCAGTGGCGGCGGGGTCGTTAGTATAAATCTTCAAAACCGACGTAAATGCATGCAGAAGCGGGCATTAAAGTAGAGTGGCAGTGAAATGGTGTTTGACAAGTGTATATTGTCCATTGAGTGCTACTACTCTTCAAAATGTTTAATTTTCGAGGGCTCTAAAGATTTTACCTAACACTAATTCACCAGCTCGCCGCCACGGCCCTTGCTTGTAACTTCTTATTTCGATTAACCATTTAACGACCTTAATGTCACTTTGCCTGATTATTAATCGCAAAGAAATATTTTGATAAATGTTCTGATAAATGTTTTAGAATCTTATGAACTGAATATTGCATACTATGTTTACATGTTTTTTTGTGCTTACAATAAATATTACAATCCAAGAATAGGCAATCAACTTTTCTCGTTACCTATAGATGGATGTTGCATTACATATTGACTTTATTGAACCATCGTTATTTACGACTAAGATTACCTTGGGTAACGGCAAACAATAAACCTAAAATTACAAAAATATTTACCAAGACATAAGTGCATAATAAAAATAGAGTGGGATTACATTAAACATTGTGTAAAATGATTTAAAAAATATTGGATTAGTATGTTTTTAACTTGATGTAATTAATGCTAAGAATATTTTCTTGGTTATAGTGTAGCTCACTAAATAAGTGATTCATAAACAACCAAACGGATATCATTAGTCACCACAAATATCAGTGAAAAAATATTAAAGAAAGAAAATATTTTGTAGTTAATGTTAAAATGCTTCCTCTAGTTTTTCGACTACAATTATATCCGAGGGATAAACCACTGATGAAAACAAAAGAGAGCCCGATTAGGCATTCTTTGCCTAATCTCTACCAATTATTGCTCAACACACTTAAAGTCAGTTTAAACGTATCTGTTATATCTGGCACGACGTGTATACCGGGTGACAAAGGATGTGGTTACCCCTCCCCCATTTTTTGTAGTTTTTAAGACGGAATTTTACAGTATAACTATAGCATAAATTAACAATTTTTTGGCATTATCATGACCTCAAAATCACTTCCGGTTAAACCGGAAAGCATTGTGAGAATAGATAAATGTTAAATGGTAAGTAATATTTCAAAAATCATAAATTTTTGGAAAGCACATCCTTATACAAACTTACCCTTATTTTTGGTGCTTAATAGGATAAGGTTTAAAAAGATGGGCGTTTCCATTTAAAAAATTGACTTCTAGGGTTTTTGTCGTTATCTTAACCATAGTTTTTGACCACGCTGTATTTCTTTATTGTAAAAATATTAATACAGTCTACTAAATTTGTTCTTTCTCTACAAGGAACCCAACCCTAACTCATATTAAAGGCTTTTGTTTAGAAAAAATTGTTGTAATTTTTAACATAAAATTTAAAATAAGTAAACAACGGTTGGATTTAGGTATAGAACACTATACATAAATTATGTTTAAAATTTTACGCAGAAATAAATGGTATATAGGGTGTTCCATTTAAAATAAGGAAGTTGACATTAACTTCCGGTATAACCGGAAGTGGTAGAACTGTCAAAATATTTTAGTTGTATGTCCCCCACCGGCTTTATAATGTTACCAAATTTTTAAAATTATCCAAAGCCTACTTTCCGAAAAATCGATCACAGCAGTTTCCGGTGGAACACCCTGTATATATTTATATATATTTTTTGAAGTTGCCCAGTGCAGCAGTAACGCTCAAAGGCCTAATAAATATTCATAATCTATTTAAGTCTTGACTATATTTTCTGCTTTCTACCTCTCGTAAATAAATTTATTTAAAGGATTAAATGAACCTCGTCTGCTATTCCGCTTTTTCGAGAAAATTGAATATCGAATTCCTTCGTGTGCGTGTGGAATCGGTTCAAGTTGAAATTATATTTTTCATCTTCGAGGTCTCAGACGAATTTTGAAATCATTATAAAGCAATATAATTTTAATAGGGAGGCTCCGTGACTACATGAAGGCCTACACCTACCGACATATTTGTTTGATATGGTACTAAGCGCAGGAAAGATTATGTTGCGGATATTATTAGATGTAAGCTGTTGTAAGGAAACGTGGTTTTGAGTTGAATACAAAGCTTTATATTTTTATAAGCATTAAGTATCTGATTGTGGTATTGTTCCGAAACACCTCGTATAAAAACACGTACGTTTGTTTTTATACCCTTATTAACAATGGAACGTAACTATGGTTACAACAACGACAAAATCTTAAGTTGTCAATGTCTCGAAGTTTACAGCAAGTCGAACTACTCAAATCAGAGGTTGCCGTAGCCCTTTTATAGTGTGGTGGAAGAGTGAAGAATGATCTAGAATTTTGGAGAAATATCGCGAAAATTCCATAGTACAGGATGGCATAAAAGTTCTCAATGGATAATTCTGGCGTTTTTGGAAACCTTCGAAACTGATGAAAGAACTTGGAAAAACTAAGGTAAATTATTCAAATAAATTATCAGACTAAATTAAAAGGTCCTTAACTTTATACAATTCTATAAATTAAAAGCACTTATTTTTAATGTCCGTAACAGTATTAAAAAATATATAGAATTTAACGCCTAATTAGGAATTTCCATATTTACAAGTTAGTAAAGGAAATAAATATTGGATTGTTTAAAATTTCAAGACTTTACTTAAAGAACCTGTTTTCTGTTCGTGCTAAGCTAAATTGACACACAAAATTTGATTTCGACCTTTTAAAAATCAACTTTTTATTTTAATTAAAAAGAGCTTTACTTTTAATCGCAGTAGCCGTGGCTACTGCAAACAAAATGATTGAAATTGAAGCTTAGCAATTTTATAAAAAAGTTGGGTATAATAAATAAAAAAATAATGGGTATTTAAGAGGTAAAAATCAAATATTGAGTGCTAATTTAGCAGAAAACTCAAGAATTGCGTGCAAAAAAGAAGGGGAAATGGTAAATTTAGTTTAGTTTTCTAGTCAAGTTTGATGATGAATATTCCAAGAACGAAACGTTGCCGACTAAAATTTTTTCAAAAATTAAAAATAAAGGTACTTGATTTACTCTTGGAGAAAAATAATGTTTTTGAAGTTTTTGCGAACCCTTATTTAAAATTAACATTTTCTCCTCGTGGATGTTTTTTTTTAGGCAAATTTTTTTATCTAGAATGAAATTTTAAATTTTTTGTCCATCCGTGTACATAGTCTCTAGAACGAAAAAAAACTAAATGTTTATATTGGTCTGAAACATAGTTCTGTAAAATGGGTATGCGCTAACTGAAAAACATGGGGTCACTTGGGTTCTGGTGCCCGGCTCTAAGGAGCTGACCCTGTTCAACCTTATTGACTTCTATAAACTTGTATAGGTATTAAACAAAATAAAAATAAAATAAAATTTACCGTTTCGGTGGCAAGTTCTATAAAGACGAAGATGACGAAGTGTACAACCTGTATTTAAGTAATCGGTTTGAAGAAAGTTGATTTTATGCAAAATGATGTAAACTGGTCCTTTAAATCAGTTCTGACATACCTATGTTTATGGTAATCCGCAGTGGTAATTAAATTAAACTGTATTCTACAACACGAAAAGTATTTTTTATATTGCAGAAGGTTATTTTAAATTGGAGATCTTGACTTTTGTCATACTTTACTTTTATTTTTAAAATTATTTTTTATCTGTTTAGAAAGTTAATGTTATAAATAAGCTATACAAAATAAAGAAAAACCGATATAATTGTTTTATTTTACTTAGTAGGCCGTGAATGGTCAATGTTAATAAAAATTACAAAAAAATGTATGGCAAGTGTGCATTGTAAGGTGTTAAGTAGGCCATGAAATTCGTTTTAAAAACCAAATATGGCTGTTGATGTTCACGAGCAGATTTTGTATTGACCTGCAAAAGTATTTTAAATATTAGAGAGTTGCCACATTCAACTAGCAATTATAAATCGCAAAAATATATGTTCCTTTTGACCCCTTAAAACAGTATTTGCTAAATAAAATTAACTGGTTTAAACATTAAAAATGTGTTAATTAAAAAAGGTATTAAAATTAAACGCTTAAAATTTAAATTTTCTAAATTCTAAAATAATTAAATTTTAATAGTATGATGCAGTAATAGAAAAAAACCGTAAATATACAATTCCTGGTAGAATTTAATTGTGCATTTTTCAGATTAAAAAAAATCACATCTTTATCAAATCGACCCTGTTAATATAATTTTAGCTCTGTACCTTGGTTTTCTATTTTGGTCACATAAATATAGCATTTTAGACTTCTTGATTTAAATTTCTACCTGAAGAGAGACCATGTCAGAGGCGGTCATTTAGAAACCATCTTTTACTTATTCATTGTAGCACAAGCGTGGATTTTACATAATAGGCAGCTGAAAAGGCAGAGGACTATTTTTGAAATAAAGCACTCTGCACTGTTGCCAGTGGTAGTATTTTCCTATTAAAGGTACTACTTTCCAACTTTGTGTATACATCACTTTTATCCTTCGGTTATATTTTTCTCGATGCAGTAGTTGTATCTAGACCTATTATATTATGTCGATATCGACATAATATAGAATAAAAATACTACCAAAGGGGCAATAACAAAAAAATCAACACATTAACGAAAACTCTTATAACAAAATTACAGGAACAAAAAAATCGAAAATCAAACAAAACCGTTAAGCGGGAAACGCTACAAAAACAGAACTTCAATTTTTTGCGGATTTTGATAAAAATACTTTGAACGCTCTGTTAGTCTTTCTTTGTCATATTTGGGTTGTTAGACGATGATGCCATGATGATACCCAACTCTGTTCCGAAATGTAACGCGTTATTTTTGAAAGAGCCTGCCGACACAAACCATTGTTCGTCAAGTTGGATCATGATATCCATTTATATCAGCTAATTGACCAAATTAAGTACAACACTGTGCTTCTGAATCTAAATTACGGATACACATTTATTATGTAGCTGCGACAAAAAAGACACACACATCAGGCGTCGCTGATCCTCAGGCGCGGCGGCTTTAAAATTTTTATATGGGTGCCATGCGGAGGAAAAGAAATTTGAAGGGCAAAAAAGGCTTCATCTGAAAAACACCTACTTACCACTATTTGCTTACCAAAACATGTTCAACTGCGCTAAAAAACAACAAAAATGTCTTTAACTTACTAGCGCCAATCCACAACATTCGCTTGTAAGAACCCTTACTCATTTCTTATATGGGTGCACCGCACCACACATTTCTTTATTTCTTTGGGTGCACCCACGTACTCGCCGCCCTGTTGCTGATCATCCCTGAACACAAAGTGTACATATTACAATGTAAAAAATTGTGAATTATGAATTTTATTTAAAAAAAAGTTTTAACCCGCAGGTATGCTAAATTACTGGTATAGTATCATTAACTTTACATGTATCGTATCAGTAACTTTCTGAAGACTATATGATATATATATATATATATATATATATATATATATATATATATATATATATATATATATATATATATATATATATATATATATATAAATGTTAATAATGCCTTTAAAAATATCTATTTAAAAAGTTAAGCAAATACTTAATAGGTAAAAATGATATTATTTGCCATTTTAGCAACGCTCGTTGCAGACAAACAAACTTATTCCATTTTGCTTACAGGTTTAATTTGTTTCAGTTTCCTTCGAAAACATCTTAATAATTTACTAAAGTTTGCAAGTAAGTCAAAAGCTCAAATCTAAATTCGCTAAAGTTTTAGCTAAAATTTTACCGTAAATACTGCAGGCAGATCTCATTTCCATATCAAGGCTCTAATTTAAATCTCTAGAACGTCTTCAATACAACTTTGTTTTGCTAGGACTTATCAACTTGGTTAGCTTATTTTGGATTACATTTTCTTGCTAACAAAATTAAGCGTTATGAAGATACAGATTTTGTATCTATTATTTTTTGCTTTTACCTAAAATTGAAAATCTTAAAAATCTCCAATTAAAAAATACCAAAAATGTAATACTAAAGTACCTAAAAGCCGTTTTTTATATTTCAAAATTGTCAATTGGTCAACCAAAATACAAGCTCTCATAAAAGTTATGTAGGGCTTCTAAAAATTTAAAACTTTCTATATCTATTATAAAAAATTCAAATGCCTAAGTTTTAATCTGAACTCTTCAATTTACAAAATTCGCCCTTTTGAAATAAATGGGATGGCAAAATTATTGAGCAAAAACTATTAAAACAACATTAACGATAATTTTGCATGATATATCACCCTAGCAGGGAGTTCTTGTTGACCAAGGATCTTAGGGAAATCCAAGGAAAAAAATATATCAAAAACCTGTTTTTCTAGTTTTTACATCTTTTTTGCAACCATTATAAAGCTATGGGCGTTTAATGAGAAAAAATAAGTTTTTTTTTAGTTCAATTGTTTTCATATTTTGCCTATTGACCAAATATTTTGGATAAATGATACATCTAAAGTTGACCAATAATTAGAACATGTTTAACAATTCGCAAATAACTAGCATTCAGTAAGTATATGGGTTAAGCTATACCAGAGCTATACGCAGGCCAGCCGGCGTTCGATAGGCCAAATTTGCGCCATTAAAAGCGAAATATGTCCGCGTAGAGCATATCAACTGAACTCGGTTTATCTCGATGATGTTTTTTCGCATTAAACCGTCTGTTTTCCACGCATTGAAAACATTGCTTATGGAAGTTGATACATTTTTAGATATTTAAATTAATATGCCATATTGGATTGCGTTAAAATCTCTATTACGCATGGTTAATCATATAACCAAATGCAAAATAAAAAGAACGTACGCCAAGTTTACAGTTGTCATACAACGTTAACTGCGAATTTCATGGGATGGTTGAAGATTAATAAAAACAAATCGCATTTTTAAAGGTTGAATGAACTGACTTAGCCAACCGTATATCGCAAATAAAAATATTGCTTGGAAGGAATAGAGAGGAAACGACATTTAATAACCAAGTGTATTGTAGTTTTTAATTAAAATAACGGGTGTGGTATATAAATTGATTTTACCATTATCGAGAAAATAAAAGAAATGAATAGGTGTTTTCTCAAGTGAAACGTAGGTATTCTATAAAAAGAACAAGTCCATAATAGCAAAATTGTGTTTAGAGGCCAAAGTATATGGTGTGTTTTGGTACGCAACATTAGAGTTTTTATAAATGTGATTAAATAAACCTGTAAAGGCCGATTCGTTCTATACAAGTTGCGGAAAAAATGCTGCCACAAATTCCTGAAGCGAAAATGTGACTGCTATCTAACCCAACTTACTTTAGTCCAAAAGTGAATGATTTCGGAGATATAGGGAGTCAAAGTTTAATCTGGTTTTAGTTTCTTATAAATAGTTTTGTTAATAATATGTGTATTGTCACAATATTTGGAGGATTTTGATAGTTAAAAAATTTAAATGTGCTTTTATTTTAATTCTAAAATAAATAGTTAAAGGGCGCCATCTTCTGTATCTTGCGGGCGTTTAGGTGTTTATAAAGAAATATTTTTTTAGCCACTCTGTGTTTACCTTTCAGTTTAAACTTCTTTTTCTTTTGTATATTTTATCTAAGAAAGTTTAACTTTATTAGATACATGCGTGGGCGTCGCTAGGGTTTTTAAATTTAGTTTATCTACAAACTGAAATTTATATCAGATGCTATTGATGCTAAGAGGAACACTTTGCTAAAGAAAATTTGTATTTTGGAATTTGCGAAAAAAGTTTTTCTCTAAAAATCCAAGTTTTAAAAGCGAATCCTTTATTTGTATTTTTTTCGTGGGTTTATTCAACAAATCTTAAATATCGCAAAAATATCTGACTTTTTCTGATAAATAGGGGCATTCAAAAATCTTGCATAAAAAGAAGTAGAGTGAAAATATTTTAAGTGGCAATAGTTTCTTAAAAGATACAGATAATTTTGCGAAATTTGGAATTTGTCGATAAAACTTGATCAAATTTAGGAAAAAATACAAATAGAGGATTCACTTCTGAAACTTGGATTTTTTTGGGGGGAGCAAACAAAAAATTACCTTTTTTCGCAAATTCCAAAATAAAAAAATCTTTACCAAAGTGTTCTCCTTAGCATCAATAGCATCTGGTATAAATTTGGTGTTGAGTCCCATGTCTGTTTTTAGATAAAATAATTTGAAAATCCTGGCGACGCCCATGGATACATGTGACAGTTGGTTTGAACAGCTGTTTTTGAGATATTTGGAGACATTTTAAAGACCAAAACTTTTTGCAATTTAACGTTGCATTAAAAAAAGTAACAAATTTATTCCAGGTTGGACCAAACACGAAAAAGCAACCTTGGCCCTAAAAGCGGAGTTATACTATATTTATGCAGTGTAGTCCAAGAGTATCAAAAGGGCTTAATATCTCGGAAACCAAGAACCGTAAAAAAGGCTTTAAATAAAAAGTTGTATCTTTAAAATTAAACAAGACATCTTGTGGTGACCTTGGACTTGACCCTGAAAGTGGTATTTATAGATATTTCAAGGTCAAATAGACTTATTTAAATAGGATCCTCCATTTTTATTGCAGACATAAAAAGCTGAGACAGTTTTGCATATAAATGTACTAATAGGTAAAGGGTCAAAAATCGTCAAGGTTTTGTAGAAGGTCAAATATACTTCTAAAAAAGGTAAATTGATTTTAAAATGAAAGTCCCTTGATAATTATTTCAAGATCAGGGTCAAGCTTATGTTACCAACATGTCCAATTTTCTTTTCTATATTTTTTGAATATAAATTTTTGCTCCTATTGTTTAGCTTTTTAATTTAGACATGAGTTCAAAACTCATATTTTTGAGTTGCGCCACCATCGCAGCCCATTAGCGATATGTTACCTTGATGAATTTTGACCTACTACAACAATTGGAACATGTTATCACTATTGTATTAAAAAGTATAAATGGAGATTGTACACTTTAAAACTAGGCTTCTTATGAATATGTATAAAAAAATAAAAATTTAAAACAGTTTTTTAGTGTCATATCACATATAAGTTATAAGTATAAATTTACAAAAAAAAACCAATTGTAATTTTGTCACGGCCAAAAATAACCAACACTCAACGTTGTAAATTTTCAAAATATTTTTCAGTGTATCTTATACGTGACACCACCCTGATTAAAATTCTTACATTAAAAAAATGCGATTTGAAAAATAATAAAATATAAAAATGTTTGCGTATATATCCTAAACCATTTAAAAGTTATCAGACCATAACCACCTCTAAAAGACTTACAGGCTCTTATATGAAGCACTTTTAGGTAATCATCAATTTTAGGCGTTCAACCAATTATAACCGCGGTACTTAATAATTGGTGACAACTTTGACGTATAATACATTGTTTAAACGTCAACATAAACGATTGGTAAATACCGTTTTAAAATTGGTTCTTCGCCTAAAATTGGTGAATGTTTCTTCAATATTTATGACGTAATAACGCTTAATTTTTTGACCATTGGTACATTAAATAGAGTTTTATGTTGTATCTTAAATAAAGTATAATCTAAAGCAGTTTTTAATAATTCGATTTTAAGAAATCTTTTTATATCAGAATTTTACAATATCCTCGCCTACTTAAAATTAAAAATATGTTAAAATCTTAACTTCTGCAACTTGTAAAAATCCTACCCTTTAAATGATTTAAAATGTTCGTCAGTGTTAGTTTATTATCTAGAGCCTTCAAATGAAATTTATGCAGCATAACATGAAAATAAAAGTGTCTTTTAGTGCCCTAAACGTAATCCGACACTTTCGATCTTCTGAAACCAACCAAAATTATCATCCATGTGGCAACCTTAGCGCGTCCTCGAGTGACGTCTTTCACTGGAACCGGATACTGTGATGCACAGCATTTGTGTGCCGTTTCCTCTCTATCGCCTCGTTTTTGTTTTTTTACAGGCATTAATGTGTGGTTCGCTGAGCAAGTTCATGAAACTTTTTAAACTTTTTTATTTTTATCAAAATGATTAAAACTATTTATAACTCGGCACATTTTACAGTACGAATTAAGCGCGTTAGAATGGTGGGATTTTTAATAAAGCTTAATGCAACCATACGGGGTGTTTCACAATTCACTACACATACTTTAAGCCCTTTAAGGACCAATTTTTGAGGTGCCGATTTTTTTTCTACAAACATATGTTTCAAAATGCACCTTCTCCAAGTTACAGCCATCGTAAGTACAAACATATGTTTCAAAATGCACCTTCTCCAAGTTACAGCCATCGTAGTAGCGCTCCCGCCCAAAAAAAAAAAACAAAAGAAAATGACAACAATGTTTATGGATCAATTTAATTCACGTTTAATCCTAGTACCAAAATGACAGCTGAGCATATGACCAGAACCTAACCTCATTTTTTATCTTTTAAAACTGTATCGCTTTTAAATTCCATTTGAAAAAAATACGAAAACAGTTTTGGTTAAATATCAACAAAATTTTAAAAAATATAAACAAACAACAAAATTATTAGGTTAAGACCGAAATTCAACGTCTTTTTCGTCAAAATGCGCACTGTCAAAGATCAAGGCTGTCATTTTGGTCCACTAAAAAAGTCAGACGTGTTTACACCAAAGAAAATCATATTTGGTCACCCCCATTTGAGACGGACTGAATTGGAGTAGCAAATTTTAATACTCAGGTGTTTACACCGTGAATAAAGTACGCGTGACGTCATTTAGACCTCGAACTAAAAATTTGGTCCTCCCGGTGTAAACTGACAGCAAAGTTGGGTCGTATTCGAATACTCAGTATTCTGAATAGTATTCAGAATACATTTTGCCAGTATTCGAATAGTATTTGAATAGATTTGTGTGTTTGATGATATTCGGTATTCGGCCAAATACTTTTTGGTTAGTATTAAAGATTCTGTATTCGAATACTTTTGAAGTATTTGATGAAGAAGAGTATTCTAATACCGGCGTTCCGAGTATTCGAATACCGGAATGTGTCAGCAGTATTCGAATACCAAAGTTGTCACGAGTAGAATACCAAAAGGGGACAAAAAGTAGGAAAAAATGAGATGAGGACCTTTTTTTTTGCTCTTTAAACTAATCATCATTTTTTTCTTTTTCCAGTATATTCGAATACTTCCTTTTTTCTTTTTTCTTCCAAGTATTTAAATATTCGGTAATCAGAATACCGATTTTCAGTATTCGACCCAACTCTGAATGACAGTGTGTTAAGTAAACACAATGGGCCATATAAATAAAAGAAGCAAATGGTTATACCATAAAGTAACATACCTACGGATAAGAGAAACCATGGCATGCTAAAATTTTCGTACCGCTTTTGCGGCAGGCTCACGCTGCTTGGCGGCAGGCTTGTCATTTTTCCAGTTTACACTTTAAATGCGTCGGTCGAAGCCTCGCCTCGTGTAACATTAGCGATGGGGAGACCCGTAAGCTTACTGAAATGACTAACTGGCGGTATTTCAACGAGAAACGAATACAATTATATTGGGAGTTTTCGCATGACCTGTCCTTAAATCGGCTATTCCATGATAACTCTTATAATTTCCTTGCTCTATGGGTTATAGGTATAAAATTTGAAGTAAATGCTTTTGCTTAGAGTTGGGTTGTATTCGAATACTCAGTATTCTGAATAGTATTCAGAATACATTTTGCCGGTATTCGAATACATTTGTGGGTTTGGTCCTATTCGGTATTCGGCAGAATACTTTTTTGGTTACTGTTTGGGATTCTGTATTCGAATACTTCAGAAGTATTCGACGAATATTTTTTTGAGTATTCGAATACCGGCGTTCCGAGTATTCGAATACCGAAAGTGTAAGCAGTATCCGAATACCAAAATTGTCATGATTAGAATAACAAAAGGGATTTTGTCTTCAAATTTTGGTTTCTTTATTGTTTAGTAGTATTCGAATCTTTTCGTTTCCAATATTCGATTACCGATTCCGGTATTCATGAATACCGAGTATTTGAATACTTTTTTCTTCTAAGTAATCAAATATTCGGTATTCGAATACTTTCTTTCCGGTATTCGTATTCGTATTCGAATACCGATTTTTAGTATTCGGCCCAACTCTGCTTTTGCTTATACTTAGAAGCAAAAGCATTTACTTCAAATTTTATAAGTATAAGCATTTGCTTCTTTTTATTCATATGGTCCAACGCGATTACTTAACACAAAATTAGTATCGGAAATTAACACTACTAAAACAAGCAATAACAATTTAAATAAAATATTTTTTAACTTTTCTCCAGAATAAAGATATTTGATAATATAATATGATATAAACTGAAACTTTTATATATCATGAAGATTCTGCTCTTTAATAATAATAAAATTAATAAAATAAAAATAAAGATTACTTTTAAAGAAATAAATTAATAATAAAATAATTATTTACATTTATAAAATAGGTTATATAAAAATATGGAAAAAGTTTTATTTTTTATGTAACCCAAACAAAATAATTATTTTATATAATATTATATAAAGGTAGTTTACTCTTGTAGAAAATTCACGTTTTTCAAGTTTTTGCTTACCATGTATACAAAATCAACATTTTCTCTTAGTGAATAATATCTTTTTACAAGCAAAAATATTTATCAAGGATAACTTTTTCTCGAAAAATAAACTATTTTATTCATTTGTCATCCTGTAAACCTCAACAGTGGACAGTCTGTATATACTTTACCTTAAAAAAGGTATATGGTAAAAATTAATTTAAGTGGCCGTTTTTGGGATATTTGAACTTATTTTAGGTGTATAGTTTATACCTGGCCATAGAGAAAGTGAATTTTTAAAATCCAGATATGTATCTCAAATTCGGCTGCTTAAATCAACAAAATTTTAAGCAGATTTTAATTTTTTACCTTCCAAAATCCCCTCTACCTGAATATTGTATTTTTACTTCTATTTAACAAAATTATTCATAAACAATTTAAGACAAATTAAATTTTTGACACTCTATATTCGAAATCATCCACTTTTGGACTAACGTAAGTTGGATTAGATCCACCAAGCAGGTAGTGACTAAAATTTTATGACAATTTTCGACACCAGACTCAAGGGCCCGTTTTTATCTTACAGGAATATTCCACACCAAATAAACACGGCCTACAGCCGAAATAAAATACCAAAATTAATAATTAATTTATTTATTTTAATAGGCATAGATAGATTCCTGTAGAGTGCTCATATTATGTTGATTAAATGAAATAAAAATATGCAATATTTATTTTGTTTGGTACCTTAAAGGTGGGAATAGAATTTTATGTGTATTAGTCTTGGGTTTAATTAAGAAATTAAAAAAAGGTGTTCCTTACCAGAACTAACCATGAGTGAAATAGTAACAATATGTTATTATTTAGTAGTTTATTCGTAACTCCTCAAAACTGTTTTAATTATCCTTTTGGGCGCCGTACCTACCTGCTTTACGGCGCGGTGTCAAAATTTCTTGTAAGATAATTTGACGCTGATTCCCCAGGTACAAACACAATTTGGTGTCAAAAGTTTGCTCGCCGAAATTTAGGGTAGCATTTTTTCACACGTTTTTAAGACACCCTGTATATATATTTTTTCATTTCATGAAGCTAATTGAGAAAATGGTAAAGGTGTTTTCCAAGGATTTTCTGTTTTCTTAAACCACATTTTATGTTGTAACCAAGATAAAGTAAATAAGTAATAATATTTATTTGAACTTTTCTTTTTATCTTGTTCTACGAATTTGCTCTTAATCGATTAAGAGTCCAGCAGGCCTCTAACGAGCTTAGGGGCGTCACTAAGACGCCAAAAAGAAAAATGTTTTATTAAAATTTTAGTATACGGTAGAAGACATCTATTAAACATACATCAGCTACTGTTGAGATACATGGAAAAATAGATTTAACGATTTAACTTAAATAAAAAAATAATTATTTCAAACCATAAATTTGTCTACTTTGCTAAACTATTCTTTATTTAAATATAGGTATATCATATTTAGAAACAAAACTTCACTCCGTAGATACCTTTGAAATCTTAAAATTCATATTTAATATTTTTAAAATACGCCGTAACAAATATCCAGATATTTTAGGTAATTTCTGTCATCTAGATTAATTTATTTAATATTTAAATCTTAATAATTAAAATAAAATACGAATTTGTATAGAATTTAACAGTTTATTTGGGTACAACTGAATATAAAAAATATAGAAATGCAAAATTTTACAATGAATTTGTATCCATTTATTTCCAAAGAAGCTGTGATTAATAAAAGTTATTTCTGCTTAACAGATTCAGCTTTGGGAACGTAATCATTTTCAAAAGCTTCTAACGAGACCATGGCTTAATTTAGATTAAGTTCCTCGTTGTAACAGAACGCCCTATTTAAGCCGCAATAATTCTAAAATGCAAATCGCTTGGCACTTCAAGATAATCTTAACGCTGCTAAATGCCTAAACCCATCGCTGGAACTAACAATTCTATAGATTACAATACAACGCGAGAGATCCGCATTCCGTGTTCGTCATTTGCCAACATCCATTAGCGTATCCAGAATTTGACCCTTAAAATTATTATTAAAATATAAAAAAATAGTCTAAATTAGTTCTTGGCTACGACACAAGTTGTGAGCGGCGAACGGCTGAGCGGCAGGCGTCAGATCGGTGGTTTTGATATTTCTGTTAGCATAAAATTTATAATATTTTCAAATCAGGCAGCTGTATCGTATAGATTTTGATACCCTTTAATTATGGCTCCCCATTAATTTTACAACAACAACGGTATGTACCTATATAATAAAAATAACTATTTTTTAAAGAACTTATTTGAGAAAAAATGATACTTCAATGTAAAAAGAAAATGTTGCCTCACAAGGGGGCTGCAGTTCGCCAGCTCGACCCCCTAAATACGCCTATGACAACATCAACGTAAATTTCGCACAGGGAAGGAAATTCATTGTCGAACGCCAGACAGTTGCTTTACGTGTCTGCATTAACTTAGTCCTAAACCACCCTCGCTCAAGGGGAAATGACTAGACCGAAAACATAAAGTGTAAACTGTGAACCCTATAATTCACGTCATTAAGCACACGCCTCTAATACAAGGGATGCTTAATGCTGGTAATGAATCATTTCATAAAATTTTGAAATAAAAGCAACCGAGAGAGCTGAAATTGTTTGATGGATCGTCTATTTCATTTTCCGTTGTCAAAATAATTTTTAAAAAGATATGTTCATAGAGTTTATTTTTTTTTATTTATTATCTATCAAATTTAGGAATTCTTTAACGATTTATTATAACTACATAACATAAATAATCTGATTCTTAGATCCCAGAGGATAGAATAATTTGTAGCAACTTTTAGCCCGGGAGGTAGCAACGTCGGGAAAACAAGAATTTTAGGTTGGCTGATTTTTTTATATGTTGTTCTCCCTCCTTTTTCGGGTAGATCATCGGCTGTCTGGCTGGCGGAAGCGTTTGCGTTGGCGCCCAGCTGGGACCTTGACATTTAGAGCTGTCACTGAAAATGCGGTTTCATCAAAATATACGGAACGGTTCAGAAGTTAAAAGGAGGACGACTGTTTAATCGGCAATGATAAAAGTGCAGGAAATAAAAAAAGTATGTTTGGTAAACCTATTTAAAAGACAAGAAATTAAAAATTAGGTTTCCTAAAATGCTTTCAAAAACCTTGGATTATTACCTGTACAGGTGGGGTGCAAACGCAGCCACTACCGCCAGCCAGACAGCCCATGGTCTATTCAGAAGAGGAAGGAAAACAACATATCAAAAATCAGCTGACTTAAAATTATTTTTCGAAAACGTTGCTACCTGATATACTATTTAGCCTTATTCGCGAGAGTGGATATCACCCTTATAATTTTTTAGTTATATTTTTCTGTCTAGGAAAAGTAATGATCAAATATTTTCTTTAATTTTTATTTAGTTCCCCATATTTTTGTGTTGTTAAAGTTTCCAATGCAAAATGCAGTTAATTAAAACCATATAAAATAACCAGCCTGAATAATTGATATTTTGGTGTTTTCCCGTTTGGAGCACTACGTTAAATTGTACCTTGAACGACCCTGATTAACCGACTTTAGTATTCCCGTCTAAACTAATAATGGTTGTGGTTGTACCGAGCTAAAAACTTAACAAATCTACGCATTTGTAAAAATTTATCAAGAAAAGCTAACTCAAAGCTCAGGTAAAAAAACTGGATTTTATTACCGAAGTTCTGGTGTAAAGATTGTTAAATTAGTAGGTATCAACCCTATTGCATTACAATAGTTGTGTTATTATTAAGAAAGTATAGGTGGAGGGTCTAATTAGTTGTGGTAAGCAAGTCTTTTTTTTAATTTCTTAATTAATACACGGAATGCAAGTATATCTCTCCGGTCAATTTTAGAATCGTGCCCCAAACGGGAATAGACTCGATATTTTTGACCACTGCGTGTATAAAAACCTGCAATTATTTGTTTGCTCTTCATGCTGACTATTCCTACAAAAAATAGTTTTTGTATTATTGGGCGGTTTTCAGGACGATTTTCGATTTAGCCAGTGGTAAAGAATTTATAAGGCAGATTGTGATAGTTTTTTTAAAACGCGTATATTGTTTAATACACACTAAAAAATTGATTTATTTAATAATTACAAAATCGTAGACATTAGTGCCCCAAAACGGAAATGCAAGTATATCTTCTCAGGTCAATTTTAGAATCGTGCCTCCAAACGGGAATAGACCGATATTTTCCACCACTGCGTGTATAAAAACCTGCAATTATTTGTTTGCTCTTCATGCTGACTATTCCTACAAAAATAGTTTTTGTATTATTGGGCGGTTTTCAGGACGATTTTCGATTTAGCCAGTGGTAAAAGAATTTATAAGGCAGATTGTGATAGTTTTTTTTAAAACGCGTATATTGTTTAATACACACTAAAAAATTGATTTATTTAATAATTACAAAATCGTAGACATTAGTGCCCCAAAACGGAAATGCAAGTATATCTTCTCAGGTCAATTTTAGAATCGTGCCCCAAACGGGAATAGACCGATATTTTTCCACCACTGCGTGTATAAAAACATGCAATTATTTGTTTGCTCTTCATGCTGGCTATTCCTACAAAAAAAAAGTGTTTGTATTATTGGGCAGTTTTCAGGACGATTTTCGATTTAACCAGTGGTAAATAATTTATAAGGCAGGTTGTGATAGTTTTTTTTTTAAGTCGCGTATATTGTTTAATACATACTGAAAAGAAAATGATTTATTTACTAATTACAAAATCGTAGACATTAGTGCCCCAAAACGGGAATGCAAGCGTATATACTCAGGTCAATTTTAGCATCGTGCCCCAAACGGGAATAGACCGATATTTTCGACCACTGCGTGTATAAAAACATGCAATGATTTGTTTGCTCTTCATGCTGGCTATTCCTACAAAAAAAAGTTTTTGTATTATTGGGCAGTTTTCAGGACGATTTTCGGTTTAACCAGTGGTAAATAATTCATAAGGCAGGTTGTGATATTTTTTTTTTTTTTTTAAGTCGCGTATATTGTTTAATACATACTGAAAGAAAATGATTTATTTACTAATTACAAAATCGTAGACATTAGTGCCCCAAAACGGGAATGCAAGTATATATATACTCAGGTCAATTTTAGCATCGTGCCCCAAACGGGAATAGACCGATATTTTCGACCACTGCGTGTATAAAAACATGCAATTATTTGTTTGCGCTTCATGCTGACTATTCCTACAAAAAAAAATAGTTTTTGTATGTATTGGGGCGGTTTTCAGGACGATTTTCGATTTAACCAGTGGTAAAGAATTCATACGGCAGAGTTGTGATAGTTTTTTTTAAGTCGCGTATATTGTTTAATACACACTGAAAAGAAAGGGTTTATTTACTAATTACAAAATCGTAGACATTAGTGCCCCAAAACGGGAATGCAAGTATATCTTCTCAGGTCAATTTTAGAATCGTGCCCCAAACGGGAATAGACCGATATTTTCTTGACCACTGCGTGTATAAAAACATGCAATTATTTGTTTGCTTTTCATGCTGGCTATTCCTACAAAAAAAATAATTTTTGTATTATTCGGCGGTTTTTAGGACGATTTTCGATTTAACCAGTGGTAAAGAATTCATACGGCAGTTTGTGATAGTTTTTTTAAAGTCGCGTATATTGTTTAATACACACTGGAAAAAAAATGGATTTATTTACTAATTACAAAATCGTAGACATTAGTGCCCCAAAACGGGAATGCAAGTATATCTTCTCAGGTCAATTTTAAAATCGTGCCTCAAACGGGAATAGACCGATATTTTCGACCACTGCGTGTATAAAAACATGCAATTATTTGTTTGCGCTTCATGCTGACTATTCCTACAAAAAAAATAGTTTTTGTATTATTGGGCGGTTTTCAGGACGATTTTCGATTTAACCAGTGGTAAAGAATTCATACGGCAGGTTGTGATAGTTTTTTTAAGTCGCGTATATTGTTTAATACACACTGAAAAAAGCTGATTTATTTACTAATTACAAAATCGTAGACATTAGTGCCCCAAACGGGAATAGACCGATATTTTCGACCACTGCGTGTATAAAAACATATAACTATTTGTTTGCTCTTCATGCTGGATATTCCTACAAAAAAAATAGTCTTTGTATTATTGGGCGGTTTTCAGGGCCATTTTCGATTTAACCAGTGGTAAAAAAATTTATACGGCAGTTTGTGATAGTTTTTTTAAGTCGCGTATATTGTTTAATAAAAGTAGGAAACGTTTGTTATAAAAATAATTAAATTGTGGGCATATTATTAGCTTTAATAACTAAAGGAGAGTTAAAACAACATGCAGTAAGTGGTAATTTTTTAAATAATTAGTAATAACTGCTCTATTTGGAAATTTTGGTGTAAATGATTTTTGATAAATTTATTTTGCTCTAACAGGTTTTATAGGTTGTTAAAATAAATGACTTTAAAAACACCCTGTATATTTGTAACCTTTGTTTTACTCACGGTAATTAACAAGGATAGTTTCGCTTATACATTTTAAGAAAAAAATTAACAATGATATAAATTCAAAATAAATTTTAGTAAAGTAAATGCAATTGACTCAGGGGCAGTCATGGGGGGCATGGGGCCATGGTTCTGCCCAATGCCACATCCTTGTATTTCATACATATGTAATGGTGAAAATATGGGCATTTGTGGGCATTTAATGATGTATGGCTCCCCCTCAAGGATGGTCCGTCCGAGGGTGAGGGTGATTATGGAATTGAGAATGTGAAGTAAGGACCTTCTTGGTTTTTTGCTTTTCAAATATGCGGGAGTTATTTTTGTAATTTTATAAATTAAAGAATGAAAGAAACAACAATAAAAATAGGTGCAGGGGATCTTTTTTCAGTTTCTTTCTAGGGGCGCAAAATTTTTGTTCATCTACTGCGCGACGTCGTACATTTCACGGCCTATGGCTCCTGCCACTGCAGAAAGTCGATATGACAGCCCCTGAATTGACTTTATTTTTGTTACAGAAAAGTGAAGTAGGTGCTCTCAGTTCTTTAGAATAATGATAATATTCTCTCAAATTTTGTAGAAACAATGCGGTTCTTGTTTTAAAAATAATTGTAATTAAACCTCATTTCATTATCCCTTGTTGATTTATGTTAGTTGTGTTTTTCTTGTTGTCGGCTGTAACGCGACACGGTTTACTGAGCAAGTTCATGACCCTTTTTCTTCACAACATAAAAATAAATCTTATAACTCTCTCAAGTGTGTCAGTTTTTTGTTTTTTACGAGCTTTCTCATCACAAACAATGTGCAGTCTTTTTTTTGTTCAGTTGGCTTTAACGAAAAAATTTAATTTCCTATAGAAGTTATTCTTGCACGACAGAAAACGATTGAATGCAGATTTCTTTGTTTTTGTACTTTAGATAAAAAGTGTTGTGTTGTAACCCACTGGTTACTGGATTTTGTTCTGACCACTCTTTAATTTACTCTAATTATGCTGGTTTTGTCGTTATCAAACCAATCAGGGGTGAAATACAAGGGACCGTGTCATTAATGAATGGAGCTTTTTTGTCTGTTGGTGTAAATAGAGAGAATAGAAAGAGCAATAATATTTAAAATTAATTAGTTCAAAAATTGAAAAGAAACTAAGCAGAACGAGACAGCCATAAAAAACAAGGTAAAACTTAAGGTCGGGGGCTGTCAATCATTTTGACCAGTCAGTGGTTTAAAGCAAAAATTACACCACATTACACATAAAAAAGTATCGGACCCATATATGGTTTTAGATGTATTTTTGCCTCTTAAGGTACGCGCACATATGTCGGCATCGGACGGACGGTACGGATCGGAAAAAATAGTTTTAGTAAAATTAAATGTTACACACGCACATGCGAGTTATGGGTAAACCATAGGTAAATATTAAGAGTTAGCGCCTTTTCACCCGGGGTATAAACCCACTCGGTTAAAACCCTCCAGTAGAAATCGGCTTAAATTCTTGTCAAATAACGCAATTTCTAACCTGTATTGCACATATTAAACGGTAATGGCCGGATTTTAATTAAACTTGCTTTATTCTCGCGGGATTTTTTAAATCCAGAGCCAACCGCTCGAACATAGGTGCACTGCTTTATTTAATTTTACTAAAACTATTTTTCCGATCCGTACCGTCCGTCCGATGCCGACGTATGTGCGCGTACCTTTAACACGATTTTGTTTCCATTGGGTTGCTATACTGGCCAATATACCTTTAAAAATAGCTGATACAGTATAGGCTATATACAAATCTTGGTCATAAAGAATAAAAATCATTTGGCAGCCTAAATAGTCGACTAATTTAAGATATGTTTTGTTTAAGCCTACTCTGACTAGTACTATTAATAATTCAGAGAAGTGCATTTTTGAAAATTCAATTTAGTTAATTTTCTTCGATTTACTAGTACTAACAAATCAACTAACTTGTCTATCAAACAGTCGCTTATCTAAATATTTTTGTTTTAATGTGAAGGCAGACACGCTGACTGAAAACTGTGTTTGTGTTGCATAGTAAATTGAAATATGTACCGTATGCTCTTGGCTAATACCAAAGAATATGATAGCTACCGCAATAGAATTACGTACACGTGTACAAAAATCGGCGCCGAAAATCGAAGCCCTCTTATAAGCCCGCCTATACAGACTCCGCAGCTGTCCATATAAGCGCGTGGTGATATATCGTTCCTAATTCTGCCAATTAAACTGGATTTCTATTGCGGTAGCTATAATGCTCTTTGGTTTTTGGGGTAAAAATTTTCGCCCAAATTTAATTAAAAATTGATATTAAATTATTAATTATGATTTGCTTTGTCATTTTTCATTGACAAAATAACTAGTTCTATTTTCAATCGTTTCAACACATTAGGTATGATTCGTTTATTTTGATTGTTGACGCGTTAAAACCATTTAAAAATAAAAATATAATTTGCCAGCAGTCGCGTATCACAATGTTTTTTGGTGATTAGACATGCGCTATTGATTAAACGAAAACTACTCAAAATAAGTTAAAATGGAAACTAGTGAAATATTTCACTTTCTTTAGGATTTTTTTGAAATAATTTACAGTCCGGGTTTTCAAATTTGATAGTGAAATATCTTTTTTTTTTTTAATGAAACACCCTGCATATTTTATCACGATTAAATGGCTTTTTAATAAACGTCGATTTACACATATCCGGGCCGTGTCCGTTCCGTGTTATGCCAGTGCCGGACAGAAAAAAAAACTATGTATATCTTATATGAAGATATTTATACAGAGACCTGTCCCGGACGGAGCCCGTCAGTGCCCGGACAGAAATTAATATCAAACGATATTTTTGGTTTCGACACTGATGGTGCGGACCGGACACGGACTATTTCTCTGTATTTTCTGGATTCGCCTTTGGTTTCTCTATTTTTCCATACAGGGTAAACACTTTAACTTGTTTACTTTTACCTCTTTTGTTGTTGCTCTTTTTCTTCATCCAGTAATGACAGCCAATACGGCAAAATTTTCTCTCCTACCCGCCCGAACACTGCCGCAACTCGGATATTTATAAATATCACATCAAAAATACCCGGACCCGGAACTGACACTGATCGGACATAGCACGGATATGTATAAATCGACCTTTAAGGCAATAAAAAAAATAAATATCCGTATTTAAAGAGCTCTAAAAAATACCACGTTCTTTGATCACCAAACCTAGTGCTGTAGATAAATGGAAAT
>JACEGR010006427.1:0-60867 GCA_014170235.1 Listronotus bonariensis | reverse complement strand
CTCTAGGCGACCGGTCAGTTCATAGGGGTTAATAGAGTTGAACAAGGTCAGCTCGATATACCTCGGACCGGAGCGGCCCCATTCTTTCTAGATAGACTTGTGGTGTGTTTACCGAACAAAAAAAGACCGTTGAATAAATTTAAAAAAGAAAGCTGGGTAAGATTTATATCTTGACCAGTGTATTAAAGATTGACATATTAAAGTTATTCCCAACAAAAAAAAAATAATAAGAAAAAGCTCCGTCAAATTAATATTCCAGATTTAATAAAATGTAGAATCATCTCATAAATTATTTGATAACGTTTTAAATGCTATAATTCACCATTTATTCCATATTGATCGTGTTCATATGCGTTGGATTTAGTAACATTATGATGGTACGGGGAATAACAATGGCTTGAGCTTTAGCTTTTATCAGATCATTACTGTAATAGAGAAACATATGATAATGTTGGGAATAATTTTCGAATGAATCGTATTAAATTATGGTCTCACAGCTGGATAGCTTGTTTCATCTAAACAATGTGAATTAAGATGATTATATTAGTATTACAAATGGAGGTCTGTTCTCATTGTAATGCTAAAATAATAAACAAGACACAAATACTTGGCACTTCAAGTATTTTTTACCTATGGTCAGTTTACGTTTATAAATTTATTTATTACTCAATAAAAGGGTGGTTTATTCATTAACAATTTAAGTTTAATACGGCTAGTACGGTTACGTCAGCCATGATGCTGCATGTCGCCCTTATGGCCAACCATTTCATTTAGATCCGCCGTGACAAGAAGCATTTTTCGGATTTTTACGACCTCGCGCAGTAAACAAATGGATGGGCGGACATGCGAACTTAAAAGCCGTGGCAAAATACAAACACCGGCACCCCGTACCCTCCGTCCGCGGTCTGACCGTGACGCTCATTAGCTACCTTACTTCGAACAGAAAACCAGGACGCCGTCGACAAATTCTTACCGATCATGCGGATAGTCTGTTTGGCGCCAGGTGCGTTTACCCCTCAACTTGCTTGCGCACAAACCGGTTTTTCCGCCCATGAAATGTAACTTTTGTTTCGCGCAGGTTTTAACACTGGCAATCCATCGAGATCAGTGTAGCCAACTAGAAGCCATACTTAAAAGCATTGTAAGAATAGATAAAAATAATAAATTTTAATTATTTCGAAAACTATAAAGTTTTTGAATATACATCCCTATACAAACTTACTCTTATTTTAATGCAGAATAAGATAAGGTAATACAAGAGAGGCTTTTCATTTGGTAAAATTGATTTTTAAGGTTTTTGTCAACGCAACTTTTAACATTTATTTTTGACCACCCTGTATTTATAAATGGTCACCATATTCATACAGTCGGCAGTCTACTAAAGATATTCTTCCTCTACGAGAAACCCAATACCGAAGGCTTTTGTTTTTACAAAAAGATAATGATGGTTTTGTAATGGCTTGCAAACGTCATTTTTGACATATAATTTAAAATAGCCCAAAAACGGTTAGAGCATAAATATGACTAATTACTGCAACTCACTGACCAATCATGACCAATTTGTGACCAATGGATATCGCGTCGAATGAGCTACCAACTTCAGTATTAACGTGCTAACATAAATATTTTTATATAGCAATTAATGATTTAAAATTACTTTTGTTAATAAAATTCTATTTTAATGCTGAACAAATACTGAGACCTAATGACCAATCGTGATCAAATGTTACAGCATGAAAGAACCTCCGAATGTTGATTTTGAGGTGGTAAAAAATATTTTTATGTAGCAATTAGTAACCTTGAAGTTATAAACTCTTTATATTAATTCCAGTATCTTGGACCAAATATTAAATACCTATGACCAATTCTCTAATTGTTACTTGCTTTCAGAATCTGTGTTTTTAATTTTGGGCCGCTCACAAAATTTTCTTGTCCTCGAATGTCTTCATTTAATACAGAACTCCTTTAATTTTGCTGAACAATTAATTAATCATACTTAGCAATGTTGGCCATTTTGTGACAAAATGCATCCTTTTTGATTGAATGTTAGATTAATTTAAGGCGCTAATAATTGTTCGATGACTTTAATATTTTAAACACGTTGTAAAAGTTGGTGTATGGATGACCAATTCGTCACAGTTAGTGACTATTTCGTGACCACAATTCGGAGCTATAGTTCAAACATCAAGTTTAACATTTTGGGCCGCTAAAAGGGTGGGCTGTCAGAAGCCTCCAACTTTTTCGCGGTCCCTGTATTATTAAAATTTACTAAAAGCCCCTGTATTATTAAAATTTACTAAAAGCGGTTCTGAAAGTTCTTTTTCATAACAAAGTCCTTTCTTTTTACATTCTAATTAACATGTAACGCTACCTGCTTCAATTTTGCAAAAATCAACTTCTGTGCATGGACTTGACATTTTAGTTAATTAATTTGTGCATTGATTAATCCAAAAAGGGGTCCTTAATTGGGTTAACGTGACATAAAGCTTTTTCAGCAATCAAACGGATTTTAAATAAAAATGGTATAAAAATAATATGAAAATTAAGTGCTCTTTAATGTTAAAGCGCATTGTTTTTCTTTAGTTTACATAAATTTGCTGTATATCTTAAAAAAGTGTTGAAATCATTTTTATTTTTCCTTGTGAAGCAATTATCAGGTTGTTTACCCTGATATGTTATTGTTTTCAATTTCTCAGTTTAGATGCAAAATTATTTCAAAATGTAAAATTTAAACAGGTATACAGGATGAGAAGAAGTCTGAAACAACTGATTTTTTTGTTATTAAGTTATTTTGATAATTAAATATAGTTTATCGGTATTTGTGGAATAGTGCATGTCAAACAGCTTAAAAAAGTAATACAAATAATAAGAAAATTACTATAGACGTACTGCCTAACTTGTTTTAATATCCTGTTCCTCAATTCAAATACTTATTAAAGGCACTTTAATTGCGTTGAATTAATATATATATATATATATATATATATATATACACATAACCTTTAATTTTCACAATTCATTGGAAATCAAATTTGTTTAATTATTACACAGTGAAAATCATTATTTTCTAATGTCCAAGTTAAATTATTTTTTGGGTATCAATTTTTTTATTGGAAAAAACAAGAAATTTTTCAAAAATTAATATTTTCTAAGATTTGTGGCTCTCTCTACCGGCTTAACAAAACGATTAAGGGGCCTTGTTTCAAAGAATGCAATATCCATTTATATTATACTTTTTAATACAACAATGAAATAAAACTTGAAATAGTTTTGTTTTTTTAGTGCTAAACAAATCACTTTTTAAAATATGACTTCATCCATGACCGAGTGTTCAAAATTAAGAAAAATAAATTACATTAATTTAATGTATAGGTTCTTTGTTCATTTTTTTAATAGAAATAACATAAAAATCGTATTTTGGAAATTGTACACTTTGAAACTAACTCAACCCCTTAATTTATATGCATCTATAAGTTGGAATAAACCAATCTAAGGTGACGTTCCGTAAGTTAACCAAAGTTTACCGACTGGTAAATAGCGGTTTGACATTGGTTTGACAGCGGTAATCGGTAAAAGCGGTTCGTTTTGGTACGCTTTGGTTTATGTAAATTAGTATTTTGTGATGTACCCAATTATTTACATTTGACATTTTTTTATTGGTTTTAAAGTAATAGGACGTTTTGGGGACGTTTATTTAGCCCTACCTAGATTAAAACTATTTGGTACAGTGGCGTCTCAGTGGGCACCACAGACTGGCTTTTTTGTATTTTTTTCCTATCAAAAACTAAAAATACTCCCACTTGTTGTTATTTAAATATATTTTAAAATCTGTTTAAATGCTTTTTTTTATGTTTATAAGCCCTTTTCTTGTAAAACAAAATAAGAAATCACCCCTTGCAGTTTCGTACAGTAGTTAGGAAACACCCTGTATATACTTTTATATTATTTATTTAAGGACAAAAAGTAAAAAAAAATATATTTAACATAAACAATATATCTATAACGACATTATAACATACAAAGATCCAATACACAATTAGTGTATTCCTTTTACCTTATAGAACCGTTCTGAGCCGTTCTCTGAACTGTCAATAGTGTCAAGAACAGGGCCGTATTAAGGGTATGAGGCGCCCTAGGCTACAATTCCCAGAGCGCCTATTTTCCTACTAAAAATTTTTTGAAGAGCAAAAAAAGGGTCCTCACCTCCATTTCAGTCCAAAAATAAAAGTTCTCTCCTTTTCGCGTCTATTTTATTTATATCCCCACTGCCCTGTCTGGCGCCTATTTTTCATGGCGCCCTAGGCTGTAGCCTAGTCAGCCTAATGGATAATACGGCACTGGTCAAGAACGGTTCTACAATATGAAAAAAATGTCACAAAATTGTAAAAGGAACACTTATGGTGTTGTTCCGGCGGTTCTGGAGCATAAAAGGAATACAGCAAATAATAAATCCACAGAAAAAGAAAAAACAAACCTTAAAGTTTTTGCGTCTAGAGATAGCTCTTCCGCATGGCCGTGCGAACAGCGAAAGGCACTAGCGGTATTTTTTCTCTCGTTCCGCATACCGGATTGGTTAAAGGAAAAAGGCAAATTCTTCTCCGACCAATAAGCACGTTCTCGGAATAAACCGAAGGTACCCAGATGTTTTGATCGGTAATTGCGGTTGATAGTTCAGACTGAAAGTCTAAAAACCCCGTTTCAAAACTTTACCAGAACCAGAAAAACTAATATCTTGGTTAACTTACAGAACGTATCGCAGTTTGATCGGTAGTTTTGGTTGACAGTTAAAACCAAAATTTTGAGAAACCACGTTTCATAATCCAACCGGATTTAGAAATTGAAAGGTTTCGGAACAGGAACCAGAAAAACCAAAGTATTCTGGTTAACTTACCGGAACGTCACCTAAATATTTTGACGTAAAGAGACTATTGTTAAACGTATTTTCCAGACACTCTTTACATTATGCATTACATCGTCCTTATTTGGTTAAACAAAAATAAAAAGCAAAAATATATCACATAAATAATTTAGTTTTTGCATGTAGAAGCTTAAAATTATATATTTATTTAAAATAAATCAGTATAATAATAAAAACAAAGGTATTCATTCCGATAAACAGTTATGCGGGTGTTTGTGTCATTTCCGGTAAAATGATTTTATTGTTCATCGCTTAACGTGCTTTAAAGGTATATTTTTAATAATAATGTCGTATATACATGTAGTTACAGGATGTTTCATGCTTTTAATTTTGAAACAGGAAATACCAGTGTCCGTCAAAAAGTCTTTACCCTATAAAAACTATCCATCTTTGCGCTACACGTATATTTTTTTGTTATACAGACTGTCCTCGGATGGGTTTTTTGTGTGCATTAGCGGTTAAAATGCAGAAATTATGTCTATATTTCTTTTTCGAGGGTATCAAAAACTTTTATTGAACTAATGTTATTTAAAAAAATGGTATTCTCTTTAGAAGGTTTTGCCTTAAAATAAAAAAAATAAAACAACAAAAACTTACTATATTTAAATCCCCTGTGTTACTCGATCTCTCATTGGATATACCGTAAAAAGACCTACATAATAAATAATATCTTCAGAGTTAGCTGCCTAACTTCTGACGCAAAATCGTAAAAACCCCGAAAAAAAACACATAAAAGTTGCTCTATCTGCCGAATCGAGGTCCGCGCTCGGTTTTACAAGCCTTTAAAAATAAATAATTTAGATGCAGCAAATTCATGGAAAGGCCACTTCGTCACGTTACGCTGCCTTGTATTTCTATCTGCTGAATAAAGTCACGCGACCATAATATTGTATAAAAAAATAAAGCGTTTTGATATGTTTTGAAATCCACTTACAACGCTAACTAAAAATGATAAAAAAGAAACCTTGTATAAAAGTTTTATTTTTTTTTATTTATCATCTTTTGAACATAACGAAGAAACAAATGAACAACATAAAATTATTACAAAAAGTAAATAAATTACCGCTTATTAGGTGGCCAATACAACAGTTTGTAAGGCCAACAAATCGAAGAAAACTGTTTTTTAACGAAACACCCAGTACACATTTTATCTAGAATAAAAAGTCCATTCATCCTCTTTTCAAAAATATACCGGTGACACAGATACCCCCAGTTATTTTTCTTAATTAAATTTTAAAATTATAAAAAATTTACAGTAGAATAAGAACATAACTTTTTTCATTGTCATAACCTTAACCTTAACCGAAAGTACTATAAACTGTCTTATTTTAAATAAAAGAGCTCACTTTTATTTCAAGTTTGATTTCTCTATAAAAATCTCTTTTTAATGATAAATCATACTGCTTGTTTCAAAATGGCTGACAGAGATTAGTTTTAAAAAAATCAAGTATCGCCATTATTTTGGCTTTAACTTTTTTTTGCTAGGCTGTTAAAATATAAGACTAAACTATTTTACTTCAGATAGAATATGTATATCCAATTACCTTGGATAATTTCAGATTTTATTGTACATATTTGACAAGAGAAACTTCGAAATTTTCCATTTTAAATTTAATTACACACTAAAAATCTCTTTTTAATGATATAGCACACATACTTTTTATTTTCAAGATGGCAGCCATAGATTGTTTATACACGTTTAGCCCAATTTCAAAGGTTCATAGACAAGTAAAGCAACAACAAAGCGGAACTGATACGTCACCATGTTTACATACCGGTATTATTTGTCTAATCTCTACCTGTTAGTGTTCTACTCGCGTTAGACCGTCCCCTTTCCACGAATAACCTATAAATCTTTTGATTTGGCTAACGTGTACATCAACGATGGGAATTCGTTGGTGTACATGGATTTCGTAAATGGGATGTCGTGAATAAATGTGTGCTGTCGCCATTTTAAAATTACCAGTATTTTGAGCTATGCCATACAAAGAAAAACACAAGAGACCAAAAAGGTGTTCTTTTAGTAGCTTATTTGGGAAAAAAGCACAATAACTACAATAACACTTAGTAACAACTTTTCTCAATAATAACAGCTGGGGTGCCTTTTGTGACACCACTGGACCAATAATAATTTAAATCTAGTTAGGTCGAAATAAGTGCTTTATTACTTAAAACAACTGTACCAAATTACAACAAAATCGAAGGGTATTTAAAATATTTATAAAATGTTAACTTTTTTAAAAACACTTTAACGTATCTTAGAATTAAAGCAACTCGGGTCATATGTTATGAGGAACTTTTAGTTAATTTTTTAATTTTAATTATTGTTTAGTGTTGTTTATTAGTTTTAGTAAAAAACAAAAAGCCTATTTTTTTACTGTATACAAAAACATTCATATTGTTTAAACAACGCAAATAAAAAAATTCCCCTCTGAGAGGATTTTAAGTTAAACAATGTAAAAAAATTACCAAAATCTGCTGTTTTAGAGGACTTTCCGCGTCCAGAGTTGCAACAATTCGCCGTGCCGCTCCACGCCGCATAGCGCGGACGTGGACGGAATTCACGTCGTTGCAAGGGCTTGGCGACTAATTCGCCGGTGATTCAGAGCTTGTTAGTTTTTATGCGTCCAAAGAGCGCGCAAATAGGTTGGTTAATTTGGACGATGTTTGGCAAATTGTTGCAAGTCTGGACGCGGCTTAAGATTGCCTGTTTTACCTCTTTATTGTCTGATTAGTTCCGATTTGTTTTTAATACGGTTACGGTAAAAACTTAAGATGGTTTCAGTAAAGCTTTCTATTCATTTTCAAAAAAAATATATAGAAAAGTATTTGCAAATGCTGTCAAATTGAATCCTGTTCGAAACTTTTATTTCAACGCAAGAGACCCCTCAAATACATATGTATTTACATAATACTTTTTCTATTTGCTCAACCGCGGAACACGCTTTTTTATAAGCCCTAAGTTATTAATGCAAAAACATCAAACCTATAATGATTTACATTGTTGTGGCTTTAGGGGTTAGTATTTGTACGTATGAAATAATCGACACGCGATTTTATAAACAGAAATCTTTATTAGATAAAAATATCATTTTATTCACCCCTCTGGGGCAAATAAAAACATCTGTATCCGAATAAGCCCCCATTATTAGTTAATAGAAACTAACTTTTGAGGGTGTTCTAGGTTCGAAAATAGAATAGTGGTAAGTAAAAAACAATTGTAATAAAATAAAATTATATTAATGACGCAAATTTAAAAATTATACCACAATGATTTGCTTAGAAGCTAAGTCCTCGGCTGCCATACTAAGCGTCAGCGGTCAGCGTTGAGCCGGAAATGTGAGAGCGCTGTCTTTGATCTTTATGCGAGAATAAAAGAACTTGTTTATTAAAATCAGCTGCCTCGACGCTGACGCTGGTTATCCTGCCGAAGGCCTAAGAAGTAGTATTGTTGGTATTGAGCTGGCAATATTTACGTAATTTAGAGTTATTATTTCTTCATCAAAATTCATTATCTGTTTTTTTTTCTATAAACGACTTCCTATCTCTCCCAGGTATATTAACCCACCCCAATAAAAATAAAGTGGATGAGAAGACTGTTAGTGTTATTTTTACAGATGTTCTCGATCGCTACCTTATGTACTAGTAACAAAAATGGCTGTAGGTTTAAATGCTAAAATACTGAGAATTTGTTTTTCTAAAATCATACTTTCTGCCATACACTGTACCAGGTATCGAGTTATAAATTTACGGGCTTCCTAATTTTTTTATTTTATATAAAGTATGACTTTTTAAATGGAACACCCTATAAGTTACATGATAAAAAAATATTTTAAGGTCTTAAAAAATACTAATTAGTTTCGGAGATATGACCATCCAAATCTGAGAAATAATAAATTTTCATTTAAAACGTAATAAATTTAAATTCCCTTAACTTTTATTTAACGAATAAAACAAAAATATTTTTTTGTTGGACTTATTCCGTAGTATCCGTGTATGTCATCAGAATGCTATTATCTCTTAAAGTATACAGGCTATGATAAGTATGTCTTTTTTTTATGGAACACTCTATATTAAATCACCATTAAACAGATATTTCAAATAGCGTTACAAAAATATCCTATTTATCATATTTATCTTGAATACACAACAAATTAATAAGCTTACTACTTGCAATTATTAGAGAATTATTCCAAGTTGCCTTATTAAGCTCGGGTATTATTAATACCGGCCTTATCTAAATAGTGGTTGTACCCATAAGAGTTATTGCAAATTATGTTGACAGTGCCATTAACCTAAAAAAATTCTTGTATATTTCTGTATTGTGAAAATATCAATACAGTCTATTAAAGAAGTTCTTTCTCTACGAGGAGCCCAACTCCAACTTATATTAAACGCTTTTGTTTAGAAAAAATTGATGGTTATGTAATAGCCTGCAAATGTCATTTTTAACATAAAATTTAAAATACTTCAAAAACGATTTGACTTAGATATAGAACACTATACATTAATTATGTTTAGAATTTTACGCAGAATCTAAAAAAATATAATATATAGGGTGTTCCATTTAAAATAAGGAAGTTTACATTAACTTCCGTTATAACCGGAAGGATAGAACTGTCAAAATATTTTAGTTGTATGTCTCCCACCGACTTTATAATGTTACCAAATTTTTAAAATTTTCCAAAGCCTACTTTCCGAAAAATCGATCGCAGCAGTTCCCGGTGGGACACCCTGTATTTAATACAATAAAAAAAGTCGGGGTGTAAATTTATAATTTTATACCCGACTCAAGTGTACGTTGTACATCTTTAGACACAAAACAAATCTGATATAGTAGCGCCCAACGATAATTCATTCTTAAAGCAATGCCGCCAAGTGGACAAAAAAATGGAAACGTGAACAAATCTTTTCGAGAGCACATAGCCTTTGGCATACTACTGATCATATATATTTACAAATAATAATCCTAAATTTTTATTGACAACATAATCGTTAATTTTAGGCAAATAACCAATTATAAAAGACAATTGTAGTTTCCCTATAGACTCCCAGAACAATGCTAAATTTTTGGACGCTGGCTTGACTGAATTTATAAAGCGGCAAATTATACATACTGTTTAAGTGTGTACTCGATGGATACCCGCTTCATACATTCCACGAAGCGAGCGTCCAAGCTGATGACCAAAAATTTACCATTGTTCTGGGTGTCTATACTGAAACTACAACTGTCTTTGATTGTAGTTTATGTAGCAGTTAGTGAAATTTTGAACTCTTTATATTTATTCCAGTATCTTTGACCTAATATTAAATACTAATAATTAATATAACCATTTGTTGATTTGTTATTGGCTTTCAGAATTTTATTTTTAAATCTAAAATTTTTAAATTTGGGCAACTCAAATTTTCTCGAACTCTTTTAATCTTGCTCATCAATTAATTATTCATTCTGACCAATGTTAACCATTTTGTGACCAAATGCATACTTTTTGATTGTACCATGTATGATTAATTAGAGGTGCTAAATCTTTTTCGATGACCTTGATATTATAAACACGCTGTAAAAGTTAGTGTATGGATGATAAATTCGTCACACTTAGAGACCATTTATGACCATTTCGTGACCAATTCGGAGCTGTTTTTTAAACCTCAAATTTCACATTTTGGGCCGCTAAATAGATCATCCATACACCAAGTTTTACAGCGTGTTTAAAATATCAAAAATTATTTATTTTAAGCCAGGCAACAATTCGCCGTGCCGCTCCATGCTGCGTACCCCTCCAACCGCCACATTCACGTCGTTTCAAGGGCTTGGTGAATGATTCGCCGGCGATTCAGAGCTTGTCGGTTTTTGGCTTCAAAGGTGCGCGCAAACAGATTGGTTAGTTTGGACGGATGTTTGGCGAATTGTTGCAAGTTTGAACGCGGCTTTACATTTAAAGTAAAATATGTAATCAGTTTGCTGGGTTAGTTCCGTAGTATTCAAGTCTTCTATGGTACCGTCCAGCAATAATTTATTCTGAAAGCAATGCCGCAAAATAAACAATAACTAATAATGCAATTATTTTTGGGCCGCTAAATAGATGAGGCTAGTAAAGCCGGTTATAAATTAATTAATACCTTGACATGAGGTATTATACATATTTGAGACTTTCAATACTCAATTCTTAACTTCAACATTCTTTCGCTTGGATCGATAGGCGTCTGGAAAGTCCATCCGACGCCCTCGCAAGCGTTGCGGCGCCGCCGGACTACCTGTTGCCCCCGGCGGGACGAGAGGGTGAAGGACCGCGCGTCTGCATCGGGAGTTGATGGGGTGGTTTTATGGTCGTTGTCGTCAAGTGGAAAGTTTGCCAACAGAAAGCGAAGTTTGTTCATCCGCAAGGGAAAAATAGAAAACCTAATAGGAATAGATTGTGGGCTGTACGTTTCCTGAGCGATGTTTTAAATCTTCGTTTAAATATGGCAATTCACGGTAATACCTTTTAAGCACATATTAAGTTGGTGTTACACGACAGACTTTCATATTAAAAGAATATACAGGGTGTTTCCTAATTTGCGGGAAGATAATCTAAGGGCATATTCCCGACAACGAGACAACTTTATAGTGTATTAGTGGCGCTCAAAAGAATTTCCTTATCAATAGTTTTTTTTGTTGCTGATGCTCTGTTCATTTTAACAATTTTTTTTGTACTGATAAAAAAATTACTACGACAAAATTAAGAGACTCGTTTTGTATTTAGTTTATCTGCGGTGCAGTTGGTCATATATTTGTTTCTAACAACATATAAAATAATAAGCAATGCCTCGTGGAAAGCACTATTCCATAGATTTAAAAGAAAAAATTATAGAAGCTTACAAATCAGGTCGCTCACAAAAATTAATAAAGAGCAATTTAATGTAAATAAACAAATGGTTTCAAGAACAATACAAAATTTTCGGCTCCGAGGAAGGGTTGTTAATCTTAAAGAGGTGGCCGGAAAAGAAAAACTTCAAAACAGTTGGACAGGAGAATTAAACGTTTAAGTCAGAATAATCCGCGGCTGTCTGCAAATCAAATTTTGGCTCAGTTGGAGGTTCCGGGAGTTTCATCTAGGACTGTTCAGCGGCGATTAGTGGAGGCGGGGCTTCCTGGAAAGAGACCAGCTAAAAACCCCATCTATCAAAAAAAAAATGTGATGGCTAGAATGATGTTTGCAACACGTCACCGCCACTGGACAGCTAAGGACTGGAACAAGGTTTTGTTTAGTGACGAGTCTAAGTTTGATATTTTTGGAAGTGATGGGGCGCAGTTCGTGCATCGTCCAGCAAATAAAAGACTTGATCCAAGATATGTTTCTGGTACCGTTAAGCACGGAGGCGGTAATATAATGGTTTGGGGTTGTTTTTCGGGTTATGGAATGGGTCCAATTCACAAAATTGAGGGTACCATGGATCGATTTAAGTATTGTACCATATTGGAAGATGTAATGCTGCCTTACGCCGAATGGGAAATGCCACTAAGGTTTACGTTCCAACACGATAACGACCCGAAACATACCGCTAAACTTGTGAAGGAATGGTTTGTGGCAAATAAAATTCAAGTTTTAAAATGGCCACCCCAGTCTCCAGACTTGAACCCCATTGAGAATCTCTGGGAGATAATTGATAAAAAGATTCGAACAAAAAATATCAGCAATCGTGCTCAGTTATTTGAAGAGATCGAAAATGCCTGGAAATCAATGGATCCGGCTGTAATTTCCAACCTCATTGGGTCCATGCCAAATAGATGTCAAAAAGTGATTGAGAACAAAGGGTACTGGACGAAATATTAGTTTAGTTTCATTAGTATAAAATACAAATTTAATTTAGGATAAGTCTCTTTAATTTTGTCACATAGAATTGAATATATTTTTACTTTTATTAATAAATTTTGGAAAACAATGTTTCTGAATTTATTTTAGTGTCATTGTATACTACTTAATGACATAAATCTTTTAGCTAAATTTTAAGAATTCAATATATTTTGGTATTGCGTAAAAGTCATAATTAGTCGAGTCTCTCTAATTTTGTCAATTTAACATTCCATAAGCACTGATTAGCTTCTATTAAGTTTATTAAATGCAGAGTTTCCTTAGATTTCCATTTATTTTTTTGAATCTGCCATTATTTTGTTAAATTCTAAACAGTAAACTAAATTAAAACCTCCACCATTTCGTACCTTTTTGCGTTAAAAGTGCATAAGACAAATATTGCGCCACTCGGTACTCACCAACACGTCGCGTCGGTACATTTTGATATTGCGCAAGTTTTGTAACTTTGCCTGTTCACACGTAGCAATTTTTAAAGTGTACGCAACTCGAAAAATGTAGAAAAAACTCTCAAAATGGCGCAACTTTTAAATTTGCAGCAATATTCACACTGTACAATACCAAAATGGAGCCATTTTCTATGTTGTGCAACATAAAATGTGTACACGGGTGTGAGCACCTTAACAATATGCAACATTAACAAACTGCAAACACCAGCGTCAGCGTTGTCTATAAATGACGCCATTACTTTAACTTACCAACGTCAGCGAACAACGCTTTGTACACTGATCTTTTTGGCCAAAATAAACGTTTAGTAGTCAAGTCAAGTCCGTATTACATCGTGGTTGGTAAATAAAAGACATTATTGGCTTGTCCAGGTTAAGCTTTACTCATCCAGTTCAAAAACACATTTAAAAGGGTAAAAACACGTAGTAGCAGTCGTTAAACCGAGCCAAGTCGGCAGGGTGAAGTCCTTCAGGAATAATATTTTTCGTGATAAGAAAGGCAAGGGAATATTTACGGGCACTTAAAATGACAGGCAACGAAAATAGTCAAAGAAAGAAAAGCGACCCACATTTCAACGATGAAAAAAGGGATGATCTAGGTATATGTACCCTTTGCATATATGAATATCTACATTTTGCGCTTTAGATACACTAAGCTTTATCAGGTACCGTTTGATGCTTCAATAGAAAAATTTTAAAAGTTTTGACCATAACCTCTTTTTAAAACAACAAAACGCGATTTATGTGGTGTCTATTTTAAAGGTTGTAACCCAACGTTTACGTCATTTCAAGGGCTTGGCGAATGATTGGCTGGTGATTTAGAGCTTGACAGTTTTTTTGGCGTCAAAGGAGCGCGCAAACAGATTGGTTAGTTGTTGCGAATGTTTGACGAATTGTTGCAAGTCTCAACGCGGCTTTAGAGCTGTAAAGATTTAATCTTTAAAAAGTTACATTTTTATTTTATTTATTAAATAAATTTCTGACAATACTGTTGCATTTCCTTAATAGCTGTGTTTATCCAATATAAAATATAAGTATAAATACATAAGTTAACCTAATTATTGCAAAGAATAATTAAGTCTGCTTTTGCTTGCCTTTATTTAATTAGCTTTTGCTTTTATAATGCAACCCTTTCTTTTAATTTAAAACCCACAAATTACTTCATTATTGGATTTATTTTTATGTGGGTTAAATTATTATTATGGATAAAATAACAAATAAAAGCAAATTAAAAATAATCCTGGAAAATCAGTTTTCATTTGTAAAGCATAAATGAACATCAGAATGTTTTTAATTTGATTATTTCCCTTATTACCTTGACTAAATTACTAGTACTGTCTAACAGCGAACAAATTTCTGTCATCCATACTGATTGTCAAAATTGAGAATGTCAACTTTAATTTTATATCAAAAGTATTATAAACAATGATTTTTAATAAACTATCGAACATTCAACTATTTCCCAAGTAAAATTTTGCTTAAAATATGTTGGATAGACTATACAAATAAATTTCTCTCATCCAAGTTGATTGTCAAAATTGATATAAAATGTCAAATTTTATTAATAAATAAATCTTTTGGTTGTTAGCTCTAGTCTAAAGCTTCCAGCAAACGTTGAGCTCGATGTGACAGAAGCGGGACATCAGCGCGTCAATTAGTGTATTCCTTTTACCTTGTAGAACCGTTCTGAACCGTTCTCTGAACTGTCAATAGTGCCAAGAACGGTTCTACAACATGAAAAAATGTCAAAAAATTGTAAAAGGAACACCCTTGGTGTCGTTCCGGGCGGTTCTAGAGCATAAAAGGAATACACCATTTGTCATATGAAAACACGTCCATGACATGCCAGGCGGGATGGCGACGTGACACTCGGCACGGATTTAATGTATAAAAACGCGTCGATGCCGCGCTGCTGTCCTGTCGCGCTTACGATTGCCGGAAGCTTAAGATTTTCAAAAAATTATCATATAATTTATCAACTGACCTATAAATATAATCGATTAAACTATCCAATATATTTTAAGTGTGATTGTGCTTGGAAAATAGTTGAATTTACAATAATTTAATAAAAACAAGGGACTGCGAAGCGGTCGACGGATTTTTCTTTATTACTGTCCATAAAACTACTAGCCAAGCACAAGCATGCAAAAACCAGAACTAACCAAAACTACTTGCCAAGCTCAAACATGCAAAAAATATTTAGATAGTTTAATCGACAACATATTATCACGTTAGTTTTTTTATACAAGAAAATAAAACGTTTTTACTCGTTATACATGGCCAGTAAAATAATATAGCAAAGTGATTGAAATGAAAGAAAAGTTGAATTAAAAATTAAGTGAATGAAATTTTTATGAAGAATAACTTTTTTTCCTTATATTAAAAATCAAAAAAAAATACAGGTATAGTTAAGTCCATCCGTGGACACACTGTATTACAACATCAATTTTAATTACTCTTACCGATTGGTAACTAACTTAATTTATGGAAATATTGTATCGAATTTCGTGACCCAGCAACTAAATATTTTTTTAAGTAGAATACACTTTTAATTATTATCCACATCTACGTCTTTTGTTCTTTCACTCCTAAATACAAATATTTTTTCAATTTCATACTAAATTAAAATATATTTTTTTAAATATTCAAAATAAGGAATATATATTCCCAGCACCCACGGTATCTAATCCTTGTTAACTTTAAACTTTATTTTAGCAAACTTGTATATCTAACTCTTAAAACTTTGTAAAATGTTTCCCTTTTCCCAGCATTTCCCTAAGAAAACATATTTAAAGCTGGTTTTACACTTATCAAACTTGTCAAATAAGTTTACCTTGAAGAACTTTCACAGTGTAAAACAGCAAATTGGATATCAAAGAAATTCAAGGTCGCTTTGTAAAATTTATTTAAAGGATTAGAACACGTCCTATTTTCCTTCAAATATTTGATGTAGAACTACCAACCTTATGAATTTAAAATTGACACTTAACCTTAATTTTATCGTGATTGTTGTGGTTTTATTAAGTAGTTATTTAAAGATTTTAAGGACAACGTTGAAATGTGCTTATATAATAAAATTAACAATAACCAGACAAACATATTTGACATTTAATGTCAAAGATTTCAGAATATCCTAAAAAAATATATAAATTTTAAAACCTTAATAATAGTTAATTTTTATTTTTATAATTTTTATTCAATTTATTTTTGACAACGGTGGCAGATTTGCCACCGAAACGTCGATTTTTTATTCATCTTTTTACTTGTTTTAATTTTTTTGGTTTTTAGTACTTTTAATTTAATTTTTGGCGTGTATCCAAATAAATACTATCTACTAAAATATTTGCTTGTTACACCATTATGTTATTTTCCAGGAATCCCCTTAGTTGGCAACGCTGCTTCAAAGAAGTTTGTCAAAAATTTTTTTAAATTTACTCCTTCGTCTTCAAACAAATTGAATCAAATATTTGACAAGAACTTTAATAAGTGTAAAACCAGCTTTAGCAAAATTGTATATCTAATTCGTAGAACCAGTAAAATGTTTACTCTTTTTCCAGATTTTCCTAAGAAAATATAAGAAATCATAATTTTGTAAACTTTTTAATCCAGACTTCAGCCATCGGATTTAAACGCCTCGACGTCGTTTATTCTATTAACTGCCAGCTGCGAGCCTTGCATAAATAAAGCTTCCTCTCGACTTCCTGGGGATTTTACCGGTTTTCTAAATATTATCTCTATAAATTATTTTGCGTATAAACCCAACGAACCAAATGTTTAAATGGTTACATTAGGTAATCGTTTAAAGTTTAAAACTACCTATACATGGTGTTTTAAAATGTATCCCTAAAAAACTAAAGGAAGTCTTTATATCCTACTAGAACTACGATATGATACAACGATGTTAGCAAAACATCTAGATATCGTCCATTAACATTGATGTTATAGAAGATATGCCCTATATTGGTTAGGCGGATTCATTTATTGGATGGTCTTTTTGTTAGGTACACGCCTTGAAAGAATGGGACCGCTTCGGTCCTGGTCCCGGGGTATACGAGCTGACCCTGTTCAGCCCTATTGACCCCTATGAACTTACCGGTCGCCTGAAACAAAATAAAAAGAAAACCCCCAAAAACCCAAAAAATTCGATGTTATAGATAGGTCCACATTTAACTCATTCTAAAAGCGATGCCGCCAAGGACACAAAAATTATAAAGTTTTTGGAAAAGGTTTGAATAATAAGCTTAAATATTTGCTAAAATATTGTGATATTGTTTCTTAGTGGTTTGCGTGATTATTTTGTCTTATTTTCTGAAATTAAATAGATTTAGAAAAAATGGTAGATATTTTGTTCTCAAATGTAAGGTAAAAAAACGTTAAAAAAGTAAGATAGTTGGTTTTAATGCCTTTTTTGTTCTTCAACTTTTTTAGGATAATACAATAGTATATTACATTACAAGTGTGGAAAATGACTAATTTCACACGAGTGGGAATATTGTAGCACGAGGCGTTAGCCGAGTGCGACAAACCCACGAGTGTAAGAAAGTCATTTTCACACGAGTACTGTACACTATTTTTCCTACGACCACAAATTATTCACCAAAAAATAAATAAATTAAAGTTTGTCTGTTCAGAAAAAATAAAAAACAATTGAGAACTTTGCAACACTAGGGTGATATTTACTTTGCAACACTAGTGTGATATATACTTTTCATCACTGCTATATTATACTGTTTTGACAATATTTTTACATCGAAAATCACCTACCTAGAAAGCATTATATAACTTTTATCATTTTGGAATTTAAAAAGGCCCTCACTTAATAAAAATTGTATGGTTTTGTTAGGTAATAACGCTAATAGTTTAATACGGTTTTCTGCTATTATATAAGTGTTTTTAAAAATTATCGATTCTTACATATTTTAGACACTCTTCTAAATAAAACGTAAGTGGTGCATATCCAAAATATTCCGTTTTTTAAAAATATCAGTAAATAAACTTACGGGACCGGGGAGTGAAAAGGGGTGCTGGGTGGGGTAAAATTGGTAAAACTAGTTAATGAAACTGAACATCACATATAAAATTAAGTAAAAATAACAGTTTTTCTCATATTTTTAAGAAAAATATATGAAAATTGTAAATGCATAACCTAAAGTCCTAAAAGTAAGGAAAAAACGACTACCAAACGTCAGTTACCATAGGCGATTTCGACCCGTTTTGGTACTCCGACTTTGGTAGGTAACAATTGGTATGTTTTACGTCACAACCGTTACGTCTGTGTATGGTAGCATCCGAATTCGTTTGGTACATTTTTGGTAGGTCAATAGAAGAAGAATCGTACCTTACAGTTTATTGTTTTTTAAACATTGTTTGTTTAGCAGCAATATTTAAATTAAAATATTTGTAATTATTACTATCCAGGTAAGACTGTTTCCTATCAAAAGAAATAAAATTTAGAGTAAGACCAACAACATTAGAAAAGGATGAGAGCATACCAAACCCATCTACCGACCCGCAAGCCACGGTATAGCATTTAACAAACCAAAGAGGGTACCAAGGTTGGCGTGACGTCACTATTTTGACATCCGAAAATGGTTGGTAGGCATTTAACCAACCAAACTGGGGTACCAAAGCGGGCCGAAATCGCCTCATGCAAAATATGGAAAGCATTTGGCAACGTCGGAAGGGTCTGATTCTATTTATGAATGGATAAAAGAAAGTGGATTCATAAAGTGTGTATTAGCCTTAGGTTTAATTAGGGATTAAAAAAGATTTAACTAGTTGTTTGAGTACACGAAGAAAGAGAGGAAGGAATTTGATCTATAGGCTTTTTTTTCTCTGGCGCTTTAGGTCGAACGGTCAAGCGGCAAGGCTGCCTCTATAAAGTACGTGCTCAAAGGTAGAAGGGAGATTTTTAATTTGATCTACTTACCTGACAACACTGTGCCAGTCAGTGAAAGTTGTTTTTTGTGGTTATGTCTATTTTTGTTTATGTTTTTATTTTTTCGTAAATTTTAATAAATATAAAATAAGATGATTTTCGCTAATTTGGGTTCTACCGTTTAAGGTAAATAAAAGTTTTTTTACTGTCACTACAATAAATATGTCACTTGCAAAACCAATATCAGTTTTTAGAATGACATCATAATATGTATCACACCAGTGTTGTAAAGTACTTTCTTGCAACACTAGTGCTGTAAAGTACTTTGCAACACTAGTGTGATATAACGCATTTTCTATGCATGAAATCAGTGTGCTATTTGCTATTTTCACAAGTGGTCGTAGGAAAAGACATTTTTAGTGGTTTTAAATAAATGTTGTCCTAATGATACATCGGGAGGAGGGGCGTCGTGAGAGAATTGCAAGTGTCCAAGAGCATCACACTACAAATAAGTCTGGGAACCCCGGATCAAAGCATTCGAGTATTGTATTTGAAGTGAAAAGAGTAACCCGACAAGCGCCTGGCTTTATAATTTTGTCCGTTTTATGTGCAATATTTTCTAAATATAAAATTAAAATGGAAGTACATAATTTAAAAAAAACTCTATTTTAAATAAAGATTATGTTGACAATGACAACCAAAGACATTTTGTTTTTTGGTACAAAAGCGTTCGATTTACAGGATCGCACACCTGAAACTCTGGAGTCACGTGATAAAAATCTACTTCTACTTTACTTTAACTCACTGATCTGGATGAATTGCCAATGTTATTACCTGCGCGAAACAAAAGTTACTCTTAATGGGCGAAAAATGTGTTTGTGCGCTTGGGTACCAGTCATCCCGGGGGTGGACCAGCGGGCGCTAAACAGACTTACCGGAAAGAATTTATCAACGTCTTTTCTGGGTTTTCCGTTCGAAGCATGTTCGAAGTACGGTAACCAAAGAATGGGTACGGAGAGCACGGTGTGCCGATGTATTCTGCCATGGCTTTTAAGTACGCATGTTCGTAGACCCTCCGATTTGTTTACTGCGCAAGGTCATTAAAGCCGAAAAATGCTTCTAGCTACTGCGGATCTAAATGTGGGTTATCTATGCTTCAACTCCGTCAACAATACCAAACCTACCTCATGTAACGTGACTAATACATTACACTAAAGGCTTAAACGGAATCCATAATATTTTGTAAGTTAAAGAAATCTTGCTAATTGATGGGTAAAATGCACCATTAACTACCAAACCGCAAAGCCATGCTAAATACTTTATTACTATTACCTCGGAGTCCAGTCCTTATTTTACAGCCATCGTGAATAACTGCCAATATAAAATATAATTTGCAAAGGTATAAAAGAAGTAAATGTACACTTAGGTTTTAAACATTTCTCGAGAATTATCATCTCGTTTTAGATACCAACAGTAATAGCCTAACACACTAGCGTACCGAGGGGCAGGGCGTGGCGGGTGGGCCCTCTGCGGGGTTCCCGAAAAGCAAGGAGATGCTCCCCCTCCCAGAAGAGTAGGTACACGTAGGTAAATATATGTTACGTTTTAGTACCCTATTTTCCTTGTTTTGTCGTAAACACCTTTTTGCGAAGAAGAAAAGGAAATTTTGGTGGTTTTTATTTATTTACCCGAAAACCGTACCCCAAAAAATAAAAAAGTTAACAGATCAAATTTGTTTCAAACTAAATGGGAATTTAAAATAATATTTTTACTTTAAAAAATACAGTGGCGTATCATTTTTTTATCAAACAATATTTACCTTTAGCTCCTTTGAAGGACACTGACATTTTTTTCTTAAATGCCAAAAAATGTCTTCTAGTAATTATTTATAATTATCCGAATCGGTGTAAAAGTTTTATTTATTAACACACTTTCTTTAAAAACCAAGATGTTTAAGACATATGTTCATAAATATAAGGTTTTTTTTCCAATTTTCATTGTAAAATTATTCCCTTAAAGTTTGTCGATTAAGTTACTGGACACCCTGTATACCGGGTGTTTCTCACAAAGGGTTTCACCCTGTAACTTTTTTACAAGCTTTTATTTAACTTGCAATGTATGTCATCTGTTAATATAGAAAAATAAAATTTAGTATATCGATATTTGACATAATTATGCATTGGTTGATCTATACAGGGTGTCCCGTAATTAATTGGATATAAGTTAATGTAGGATACCTGATATGAAAATAAAGCGTTTGGGCTCAATATCGCTTAGTAAAATGTTATTGGTTTTCGTTCTACAGGGGTGTTAAAACTAATTTTTTACCAAACATTTAGTGAAATATCTCGGAATCCACTGGACAGATTAAAGTGAAATTGAACGTAGGATAGGGCGGGGCGAGTTGAGCATAGAGGTAAGTTGGGCAATCAAAATATCTCAAAAACTATCGACCGCACGCGAAAGCATCAAATAGCGTAAAGAAGGGGTTGCGAAAGGGAAACTCATTGTGCGACCACTAGTGGTGACGCGGCGATCGAGAAAAGTGTCCGTGCGCATTGTTTATTTTGTGATAAAAAAGTAAAATAATTGCAAGCCGGAAAATTTTATCTGTGATAGTTAAATGTATTCCGTTCTCAATCAAGTAAGTTTTAATCTTAAGTAAATTTATTGCAGTTTTAATATGTATAAAGATTTTGGATACAATTCTAACCGGTCTTTTAATAAATTCACTTCTTCTTTAAAATTTCAGCTTGGGGTTAGTTGAGCTACAGTTGCCCCCACGGTTTTAAGTATAAAATGTTTATTTTTTTTTATTATTTAGGATACGGACTTATAACAGTAAAACTACTTCTCAAGATTTAAAAGAGGCTGCAACCCGAAGTTTATACAAGCAACAAAGAAAATGAGCTGACCTATCTAACTTATAAATTTTCTCTGAAATAGTTTGACCATACCCAAAGGCTGGTCCAAGAAAAGCTGCAATTTTAACAGATACAGAAGCCATTACAAAAGAAGCAAAATAAAACTGCTTAAAAAGTTTAAAAACGAAGATGAATTCATAGACATTAAATCGAATAGTTAAGCTAAGCTAGGTACGTTGCTGACTTATTAATGAGACTTGTTGTTTTGTCACTATAAGATTATAAATACAAAAAGCAAATAGTCAAAATGTATTTTTATTGGGAACGTATCTAACATTCAAGCCATGATTTGACTATACTTTCTAAGTGCTCCACTAGCCCCATACCCTTGCTCAACTTACCCCACCTATGGGGTACGTTGGGCATAATTGACTATCTACATTAAAATAGATGTAGCTCCTAAATTTGACTTATTAAAAAGAAATTACTATGGACACTATTAATAAGAAATAAATTGCTACTCCATCAGTATGCATTATAAGCCTTTAAGACTTATTTTTGAGGAGCTATAACCGATCAAGTAAAAATATCTCAACTAGCCCCGCCCTACCCTACTTTTACTATTTGGAATGACGAACACGAGTAGGATATCTATTTTGTCATTACCACTAGATGGCGCCACATACAATAACATTAATTGATTAAAATGGTCATTACTTTTTTGATATCCCTGTATGCACATTTGCGAGTGGGAATAATATAGCAGCATTTAATTTTAGTCAAAAAAGGTATACTTCCTTGATCTCCAAAAAGTAAACCGTTTTCGAAATAATAGACTTTTTTATTAGGTTACGCATGAACACTCTAAAACTTAATTAACAAAGATAAAGTTGATAATGTTCACCATCCACTAGGGCACATTGTCTAATTCTTTTATTTAAATTTTGCCTGACTCCAAATAACGATTCCTCTTGGGCCCTGATGATATTGACTCCTTCCACAATCTTTTGCCATAATTCCTGACGGTTATTTAATAAAAAAAAGTCGTTTATTTCGAAAACGGTCTACTTTTTGGAGATCAAAGATGTATACCTTTTTGACTAAAATTAAATGCTGTTTTATTATTTCCACTCGCAAATGTGCATACAGGGAGGTCAAAAAGTTATGACCATTTTAATCAATCAATGTTATTGTATGTGGCGCCATCTAGTGGTAATGGCAAAATAGATATCATCTGTCCAGTGGATTTCGAGTAGAATGAAAACCAATAACATTTTGCTTAGCGATATTAAGCTCAAACGCTTTATTTTCATGTCAGGTATCCTACACAAACGGCAAGTTATAATGGAATCACACCGCTTGCAACAACTTAGAATAGAATTTCTGGAAAAAATAAGTAAGGCTAGATCGGAAAATCGAACGATAATATACCTAGATGAGACATGGTATGATACCCATGACACACCAGGTAAAGGATGGACTGATAAATCAAAAAACTGTCACACTAAAGCTCCGTCAAATAAAGGCAAAAGAATAACAATTCTTCATGCGGGGTCAGAAAACGGCTGGGTACCAAATTGTTTATTCTTGGCAGCCAAAAACATTTCAGATTCCAGCTTAGATTACCACTGCGATACAACTGCTGAAGTTTTTGAGGACTGGTTTCAAAACAAATTATTACCGAATATACCACCAAAGAGCAGTATTGTGATGGATAATGCATCCTACCATAGTCGCCAGTTGAATAAAGTGCCAAGTTCCACCAGCAGAAAAAGGAAATACAAGACTTTTGTTCGACCGTGACATTTATTTCCATGAAAGTTATAATGTTAAACAATTGTTAGAGGTTTTAAAATAGTTACAATTTCAAAAAAGAATACGTTTGCGATAATATTGCAGAGGCAGCAGGTCACGAAATAATTCGGCTTCCGCCATATTACTGCATTTTCAATCCCATCGAGTTGATATGGCATCAACTTAAGTCTAATATACGCGCGCACAATAACACCAACTTTAAATCCTAGTGTAATTATACTGATAAAAAAGAAATCGAACGTGTAACCGCTGAAAATTGGAGAAACTGTACTGAACACGTTAAAAAAATTGAAAATTCTTATCGCTCTATGTATATGAATATAAATAGTCTAGAACCTGTAAAAAGAATGATTATTAATTTGGAAGATAGTAGTGATAGCGAAATTGATTTAGAGTAAGATATGGGTGTGTTTTATTTTGTTCTTAAATGTAAGTATTATTTACTGTTAAAATATTATAGTACTACCTACTGTAAATTTTGGTTTGTTTATTTAATTTGTATAATGTATGTATATATAATGTAAGTACTATTTACTGTTAAAATATAGTATCACTGTAAATTTTGGTTTATTTAGTTCCCAACCAACTTTAAAATATTAAAAATAAAGAATAATTAATAAAATAAAAGAAAAAATAATTTACTTAGTGCTTTAACTTCTTCATCGGGTATAGTACGGCCCTGCACGGTAAACCCGAGAAGATTTATGGTTTTATTGCATTCCACGCCTAAGTCAAGTCAAGTGTTAGCATAGTCCAAAAGAGCGAGTATTTTTTTATAAGTGTTCAAATAACGAAATTTCCCGGGCTCTGCTCGTTCTAATTAAAATGCACTGTATACTATTAATGCTTTGTAAAAGAGACAAAGTTTATTTATGTTTCCTTTCATAAAATATTCAAACATCAAATTTACGTCGTTAATCTGTAAGTTAATAAACTCCCTGACTGTAATGCTAAATAAGTTAAATTTCTGGCCGACTTTCACCACTTTCACGAAATTCAAAATAATTTAATCATCCCGTATTTCGAGCGCGTCCTGTGGTAAATTTCTGGCGCGCCATTGTTTTCCATTTGCTGGAAACTTCAAATTTTATTCACAGTTAAGGGCGTGAACAGCGTTTTGATGCCGTGGAATTGTTGGCTGTCGCTATCTACTTTAAATAATAAAAGGGTCAAAGAACTTATACGTTTAGAGTTAGATGTATGTTATTTCCTATGTGCATAGAAACAAAAACAATATCATATGGATTGCAGAAAAAAATGGCGGCTATAGACCAGTGTTCCAAAATATCACAACATTTAAAAAAAAAAAGTATGTATGTTTTTTTTTCACTTAATGGTGATTTTTTGAACAAGAAAATTCGCTTTTAAAGGATTGATGTTTGTAAAGTTACTAGAATAAACTTGAAAATATTTTTACAAACATACAATAGTCAGTGTCATCTTTGCAATGATTCTAGAAGCAGCAATAAATACGGTTACTTCAGTAATATCGACCAATGTAACTAACTAAATACCCGTCATCACTGAAAATTGTAAAGATAGTTGTCCACAATGAAATAAAAAGTCATGAAATTTTTATTTTATGAGACATTTGTTTTATTAAGTTTCACGATACGACATTTTAAACAATATTTCACGAATATTAAGAGTATTTCGACATTGAAACTTCAAATTTTTAACTCACACTACAAAAATTTACGAAAAACTCCTCATACTGGATTCCTACCTTATATAGCTTGGGATCCACGATAAAAGTAAATAAATTATGTAAAAAATTATGTTAAATGGTTTTATTGTACTAAAAGCTAAAAATAATTCAGTAAGTCCTAGCTATCAGATCGCACCAATATTTTCATCAATCTGGGATATTCATCAGACAAATAATAAAACCGTTGGGCGTAGCGCATTCAGAGTAAATATTATGATAGAAATGTCAAATGCTCAACGAGTTTATTATTTGTCTGATCAATACCCCAAATTAATGAGAAGATTGGTGCGATCGGGTAGCTAGAACTCATCGAATTATTTTTAGCTTTTAGTACATTAAAACCGTTTACCATATTTTTATTTTACAATTAATAAAGCCCTTTCATTTGATACCTACATTGGTGTTGTAGTAAAGTAATTGAAAATTTGCAATTATAAAAATTATATTCTATTGTATTGTCACCAAGATTATGGTGTGTACCAAATTTTAGATCGATTCGACCCAAACAATAACGAATAAATAACAAATAATAAACGGGTTAAGTTAAGTAAAATCGTTTAAAAATAACGATTTTTTTTTAAATTGTTTCTCCAATGATATCCTATTTCTTTAGACATCCAAAATACGACTGGTAAATAGGGTTGTTTTTTTCCAAGTATTTACCAGCAGCATTTTCCCCGCTTCTCCCGCTCCTTCCTTTTTTAAAAACCAACATTGATTAATGAGATTAGCTAATTGAATCACGTAAATTAATTTTACTTGTTCTGTATCAGATTTCGCTTCTCTTTTACCCTCGTTTTCAGTGAAACGTAAGAAGGATCCCACGGTATAAATGTTTAATTTTGTGGGTGCTGTTCACGGAATATTTTAATTTAATTATTTTAGGCGGATAAAATGAAACCCTATAATGCTGTGTCGGTTTTGATTATTTTATTGAAATTGTAAACATTTTAGGATCCATATTTGTAAATCAAATCGGACAGCTTAAATTTTATATAAATACATGGTTATTTTTAGGTTGGTATTTTTCTTTTAACACTGTACAAAATGCAAGAAACCAAGACAATTTTTCAAATAAAATTATGTCCGAAAATGCTTTCTTTCCGAGGTAAAGTTTAAGAAAAAAAGTTTTTTTTTCATAACTTTCCTACCTCTTCAGATATTTGCACAAAACTTCTTTTGATCATTGTATTAAATTTTTTACTGTTAATGTTTTTACCAGTGGCATTCGAATAAGATTTGTATTTAATATTTTTGAAGAAAAATAGTTCGCCATTGCTTTTTCCCGAAACAATATTATTTTAGAAATACTCATTTACCTTCGGGTTAATTTGGTTTTTTTGATATTTTTCCGTATGATTAACGGTTTTCGTTTAAAAATATAATTCTTTTTAAAATCTGATATGGTATTTTATTTCTAAGTTAGGATTTTGGCTGCATAATAGCTTTCTAGGAGCAAAAACTTTCTAATTATTTCTATTACCAACTATTACCAAACATATTAAAACGAAAAATTTTAAAAACAACAATAATATCCCCATATAGGTAGCTATCATTTTAAACCTCCGACAGTTTTTCAAATGATAAACATATCACGCTAAGTCTTCTGGTAAGTAGGTGATTTGTTTCTATTTACAGATTTAATTTACAACCAAATTTTTTCTTATATCTAAAAACCTATATAATAAAAGTAATACATTTTTTAAAAGTTTGGATACTACCTTTGGATGTAATCATGGTTTAAAAACTAATTTATTTAAATTCCGCGCTGAAAAATACAATTATTTGGACATTTATCTCACAGTTGCATTAAAAGTATAGATGAAGATTGTACAGGGTGGTTTTTTTGGTTGGTATTATAAAACTGAGATACGTGTCTCGTCCTCTTTTTAACACGCTTTTATTAGCTTGGGTTGTAACTATCTATCTATCTATGTAACGGAATCTTTCAGCCTAATTTTTACCAACTTCCAGCGATTCAATTTCTTTGAAACTTTGCACACGTATCAAGGACCGATGACAATGCAATAATTTAAAAACAGTATCCCGTTATCCTGATTAGGACCGCCAGGATAAATAAATGTCCTAATACTACTCTTGACAAAATGGCAAAGGAATTTTTAGTGAATAAACTGGAGCATTTATTTTAAAAACTAATTGATATATCGAACTAAAAATGAAAAATAAATAATAGTTTAAAAAACTAAAAAATACGCTTTTATATGCAACCGAACTAAAAATTAGAAAATAATTTTTCATTACAAAGAGTTTGTCACTTCAGAGTAAAAAGCGTGGGGTGCATTTTACTGTTTTTTCATAACTTTTCCCTCATAGATATTTGCAAATAGAATAATTATAACATTTAATATATTAAGCACCCCACGCTTTTTACTCTGAGTTGACAAACTCTTTGTAATGAAAAATTATTTTCTAATTTTTAGTTCGGTTGCATATAAAAGCGTGTTTTTTTAGTTTTTTAAACTATTATTTTTAGTGTTTAGTTTAATGGAGCATTTAGATCTACGTTCACTTGATTGGTTTAAAAGATACAGGGTGATTCTCTAAATTCGTCGATTTTTATTATGTCTTATTATTCGGACATTTATGGAGATAGAAAGGAACTTCAAATGCAAAAGTTTGATAACTTTTTACGTAGAGTTCAGTGGCGTACCTAAAATAAATATTAATGTTTTAATTTTTGAGATATAAGCCAAACTTGCATTTTTTAAAATGAAACACCCTGTATCTGAGTATCTCGAAAATTGCATTTTTTCTTGCGATTACAACAATATGTACCACTTAATATTTTGCATTGTTCTAAACAGCAAATCTAACAAGAAAATTAAAAACATAGTTGGCCAAACATATTAACCAGAATCATACCAACCACAAAAAATAGATTAATTTATAATAGCAACTAAAGAATTATCTCAGATACCTAATAATTTTTTTGTGCCCGGAGTTTAATCATAAAATGTGCTCAAACGCTTTCTATTTTGTTAGATGCATTTTTGGCGCCAGCTTCTAATCAAACTAGTGGCAATATACACGTAAATATTTGGTATTCCTATTATCTAATTAAAAAATAAAACTTAAAGCAAACTATTTTAATTTTATTAAAAGTGTACCACTTCTATATCGCCATTAGTTTAATTACAAGCTGAGTCAAAAAATGCATTGAACAGAATGGAAAGCATTTACAGGACATTTTGTGATTAAACACCAGCGCAAAAAATTATCAAGTATTTAAGATAATTGTTTTGTGGCTATTATAAATGAATCTATTTTTGTGGTTGTTATTGGTTTGGTTAATAAATGTTTTATAATTCTTGTTAAAATGGGTTTTTGTTATACATATCCTTAAAAAATAAATGAATATTAATTCAATCCATGGCCCACTATGTTTTTTAAATTTTCTTGTTAGATTTGCTGTTTAGAACAATACAAAATATTAGGTGTTATATATTGTTGTAATCGCAGAAAACATGTAATATTTTGAGATACTCAGATACAGGGTGTCCCATTTAAAAATATTGCAAGTTTGGGTTATATCTCAAAAATTAAAACATTCATATTTAGTTTAGGTACGCCACTGAATTCTACTTAAAAAGTTATAAAACTTTTGCATTTGAAGATTCATTTCTATCTTCATAAATGTTCGAGTAATAGGATATAATAAAAATCGACGAATTTTGAGAATCACCCTGATCCTCTAAACCAATCAGAGTGAGGTGAACTCAATTGCGCCCTTAGGCAGGGGCACAAACGTGCAGGTGTAACCACGGTCTACCGTGGGTATACCGTAATCTGCAACATCCATCTATCAGATCAGCCAAACTTTCAGCAATAACCGCACTAGAACAAGTAAAATAAACACTCTATGTTTGAAGATTTTAAGCTGCAGTCTAACTTAGCATTTCCTCAGCCTTCTGTTTGAATTGTTTGTATGTTTAAAATCTATTTTCTTTGTTGATGACGTTTGTATTCCAATCTCTGACCTATAACTAATCTTACCGGCACGGTAAAAACTCGTACCATAGTCTACTTCAAACCTTTTAACAGTCAAAATTAGTATGAAATTTTAAAATTTCCAAATACTGATTCATAACTTCAAATTCACTCAGTAGTTGCCATATTTTTTAAAATGGGCTTGAATACTTTTCTTTATAAAATCTTAGGCTTAATTTTTTCTAAACATACTGCTTTGGTATAAACTTCTGCAAGCCTCAACCTCTCTTTCCAAATATTCAAACGTTGATTTTTTATCTACAAACCACTGGGAGACATATCTTTTAAATATTTACGTATTTCTCTAAACAACACAACTGCAACAGCCACCTCCTGATCAACCTTTTTATACAGTTCAGTATGATAATCATTTCTTATCGGGATATTCTGATCAGCGCCACGGGTGTTTTATTTAAAAAAAAAGGATCTTTAACCAGTAAGAACCATTTATTAAAAAAAAAAAAATCATAAAAACAGCAGAAAATCGTTTTCGACACCAAAAATAATTTAAGATTAATGATAAATATGTTTTGGTCGTGGAAAAAACATTGTACATGACTCGTGTCAAAAGAGATTTTCACACTCGTGGTATTGTCTAATCTTTCCACTCGTGTGAAATATATGACTTTCAACACTTGTTATGTAATACACTGAAAGAAAACAGTTAATTAAACTACCTTTCAGTTGCTTCGTTAATAGCCATTCTTTTATTTTTAGGTAACATAGCTATTTTTTTAATAATGATATTAGATTGATCTTTCGGGAACTATTAAATTTGTCTTTCTGAAATCAAGGTATTACTGTTAATAAATTTCTGCATAACACTAACTAGTTGGTTTAGTTACAATCCATTTACGTGTTAATAAAATCTTACCAGATTTACTATTATGTTGCGGTTTAATTGTGGTAATAAAGTTTATTATTTGTGTTTATTAAATGCATCAAATAAAGTTTCCATTAATAAAGGCAGAAAAAGACCTTCCTAATACTATTAGATATTCAGGTATTACAAGTGGACGCTTTAATAACCACAACTAAAGTCATTATACAGATATTAATCGTTAAAAATCGATATACTTCGGTAGCGCTCGTCAACGGAAAGTCTTCCAAAAGAGGCGCAACGTTGTTGTTGGTATTTCAGTTTTGTGCTTCGTGTGGTTTGGATAGGGTAGGTTTTTCTTGGCGTTTTATTTTTACGGACGCCATTTGACTGATTCCAAAATAGCGCGTGTAAAAATCTTAATTTATTTGGTTATTGGTTTGTTTTTAGCGTTATGCAGTTTTATATTTGCCTACAAACGTACTTTACAGGAATGGGGCTTTTAAACAAAGTGTTATAGAAGCTTTCAAAGGTAAGCATTAAAAAAATTTGCAACTTCCTAATTAATATTGGTAATTATTTATTCTTTTATTTTTTCGATTAAAAAAATACTCACTTATTCTAGAGGCAGTTACTGACATAAACCCTTCGGGGGAGCAAGAATATATCGTTTTTTATTTATTTATGAATCAACAAACTTTCGGGACCGCGAAGTAAATTGTGGGCTGGGCGAACCTTTTCCTGTTCCGTGGGTGGGCGGGGTCCATGGAAAAAGACGATGTAAAGTGAATGTTCAGAAATTAAAGTAGGTTCATTACGTTTTGCGGACAAAAATTTTTAAAATTTTAAATGTTCAGTCATAAATGGCAATTTTTAAACAGGTATATTTTTGCAAAACGTGAATATTTCGCTGTGCTATTTAGAATGCCTATTTTATAATAAAATTTCAGAAACTGCTTAAACTTTGTCAAGCAAAACGTAATGAACCCATTTTAATTTCTAGACATTCACTTTACCATGGTTTTACCCCGCCCAGCCATGGAAGAGGAAAGGGTTCGCCCAGCAACCCAATTCACTCCGCGGTCCCGAAAGTTTGATGATTCATAAATAAGTAAAAAACGATATTTTCTTGCTCTCCCGAAGAATTTATGTTTTTACCATTATTAATGAGGAAGTTGCAAATCCCTTTTAATGCTTACCTTTAATAGCTTTTATAGCACTTTGATTAAAGCCCCATTCCGTTAAAGTACGTTTGTAGGTCATTATTAAACTGCACAACGCTAAAACAAACCACAAACATAGAAAAACGGAATAAAATATTTGGTTTTTAAAAAAATTATTTTTTACTCATTTATCAGTCAAATGACGTTAGTAAAAATAATAAGCCAAGAAAAACCTACCTCATCCACTTATCACTTATCACTTATCACACTTATTTCGTAATACATACAAATTTATAGATTCTAGTTCCTGATACTTCTCCATATACTCCATTGACCATATATATTTTATAAATTTAATTTGCTACAGGAACTAGAGCTTATTTGCGGAAGCAACTAAAGCTCATATACTATAATAACTAAGGCTTATACAGGGTGTCCCGAAAGGTAAGGTCAAAAATGGTAGGAGTGATAGAGTGAGCCAAAATAATGTTAGTACTTCATATAAAAAAAAGTTTTATCGCGCTTTCTTAGGAAGTTATTGACGTTTAAAGTTAGAATAAAAAAATGTATTTCATTTATAACTTTTAAACGGTTGCCCCAATAATAATTATATTTGGGCATTTAAATAAATATTTAAAATTTAAAAAAAAAAATTCCATAGGCAATTGATAGTGCAGCAATTCATAATTATACAGGGTAAGACGAATTTTTTCGTTTATTATATGCATAATTTACAGAGATGAAAAATTTGACATTTTGGTTTGACCGTTTAATTCCTTCATCATTTTTGTACAAAAAAGGTATACCTTATGTAAATCGATATATTGGACCATTTTTTATAAAATTGCATATTAAAAACCAGACATACCCCTATTTTGTATATAACAAAAAAAAATCCATTTTTTGAGAAAAATATTAAAAAGGTGGTTTAAAATTAAAAATGGTGTTTATAAGCCTTTAAAACTTTGTAACACAAATAAAGACTGTTTTTTAAAAATTTTACCATATTTTAATAATTTTCTCAAAAAATTGATTTTTATTACATACAAAATGGGGGTATGTCTGGATTTAAAATTCGTCTCACCCTATATTATTATGACTTACGGCGCATCATTTGCCTCTGGAAAAAGCATTGGTACGAGTTAATTTAAATGCCTAAATATCATTATTATTTTGGCAACCGTTCAAAAGTTATTAATGAAATACATTTTTTTATATTCTAACTTTAAACCTCAATAACTCCCTAAGGAAGCGCGATAGAACTTTTTATATGAAGTACTAACATTATTTTGGCTCACTCTACCACCCCAATCATTTTTGACCTCATCTTTCCGGACACCCTGTATATTCCAGCAAGCTACATTTTTTGCTACTTTAATTAAAGCTTAGGTATTACCCTAAGTCCTGAAAATTATAGCCATACAAAAGCTCTTTAGTTAAGTCCATTAACATTACAATATTGATCATAATGTTGATATAGTAATACTGATAATAAGATTGAATATCAGTTACAACTAAGTCCATTGAGCAGTAAAAAGTAAATGACTTAATAACCATAATGTCATGGACTAACAGCGGTAACTAGACGACTTTTGTGACCACACTACTGATGCCAATTAATGGTCGCTAACATATATATTTTTATTAAACCGACTTAGTTATAGTAACTAATTTGGAAGTAGAAAGTCAACTTTAATAAAATTATGGCATTAACTGATCTTATCTGTCCCCTATTTAACTGAGATTATTTAGTTATGATTATTAAAACTTTAATTATGGTCGCTATAAATTTCTCTCAGTGTATACTATTGTTCTAGGGGAGACTAAGTGCATTCAGCATGGGCCCACTTTGAACGACCTTGGCGAGTATATTTTATTAAAAAGAAAGTTTTTTACGTTAACAAACACGTTAAAATAGTATGTCATTTTACACTTAATTCGTGTATGTCATTTTACCCAAAAACTTCAACTTAAATTTTGGGAGTATAAATAAACCTATAGTTATTATATTTATATATAACTACAGCCAAATTATTGTGTTTCAATAAAAAAATAAAAAAATTGTAACAAAGCTATGTAACCTCACAAAAATAAACATTTTCTAAATTGAATAAAATTATTTTGCTGTTGGAAAATTGAAAATTGAACTTGACATGTCGTAAAAAAAAATCAGGGACATGCACATGTATGGAAATTTTGATACTAACTGCAGTGATCATGATACAACAAATACAAAAGGTAGGATCTTGCGCATGACGTTTATCACGTGACCACCCTCTCTGACGTAGTAATGTGACAAAATTTGTAAACAAACTTGAAACCATATGTTTGTTTTCGTGTATAAACAGTTTATTTGCCGTTTTACTTTGCTTTTTGGCGGTTTTGTGACTTTTAAACTAGTTACATATAAGATAATTTGTTTTAAGTGCTTTACACAGTGGTTTATTACGTAAGTTCCGTTTATGCTTATATTACCATTTTTAGCTAGTAAATATTAAAAATTATATTTTTAGATTAGTAGTTATATTATTCTAAAAATATATTTCTCTATATTTGTCCTCATATTTGACAAATGACCAAAATTATCAGACATTGCAGGCGGTCTTAGTACTACCAATTTGGAATCGCTGTTGATCCTACCTTTTGTAATTTTTGTATCATGTGCAGTGATCATATTACACGCTCCAATGCGTTTAAGAGGTCGCTGCTAAGCTTGAAGCATTGATTCTAAAGACCAATTTTGTCGATTCGTTTTACTTACATATGTTCGAACCATGATAAGAGTATGACAGTTAAATTTGTTTATTATTAAAGATAAAGCCTAATAGACAAAGTGTATTGAAGAGAGCTAACATCATAAACAATATCTGGAATAAACAATCATCACTTGAAACGTGGGGCGAAACGGGGAATACCCCATTCTGCCTCATCCCATTCTACGCCATAAGCATGCGTCGCGAGTGTGACTAAATAACAACAATGTCATTTGTAATAAACACTTGATTTTATTATAAAAGTTACATTAAGGGAAAAGCTTTCTTCGTCTACTACAAAAAATGTATAGATAGTAAAATTAAACACTTACCGTTATTTTAAAATTCATTCAAGTTTTACAGTAGACCTCCAAAAAATAGTGCTTTTAGTACCGCAGTTGACAAACGACTACTGAAAAGCTCAAATTATTGTTAACGCATTCCTAGAAAATATTGCTGGAAATATTTATTAATATGGCCTTCTTGCGCTGACCCGCGAAAATTTAAAATACACTCCCCGTTCTACCCCGGTACCCCGTTCTATACCCGGTTCTCGTATCTACAAGTCTGGAAATAACATGTTTATGTAAGAAAACCCAGAAATCCTATAATTTATTTACATAACTTTTGTAAAATGTTTTAGTTATCTTTACCTAACTCTATTTCTTGTAACTTTGTTCGGTATTACAGTCTACAAACTAATTATTACTATTTAAAAATAGGTACTTATGTATTGCAACTTCTGATGTATTAACTAACTTTTCTTAGTTTTTTTTCTGGAAGTACCAAACAAAAAAATTAGTATATGATATTTTTAAAAGGCAACTAAAGGCAGTCAACCCTTCTTTTCATGCGAACGCGTCATTTTTATTGCCGGACAAGTTTACCACAATGTTTTACATGTAATTTTTAATTATTGTGCCAAAAACCTAAAGTGTTACAGTCAGTGCCGGACGAAAGGTTTTTTTAAAGTAAAGCGAACTATAAATTTTGCACCCCTTCCTAGGATTTGGAAAAATAAGAGGGAAGATACAAAAAAAGTCCTAATTTTTTCGCACCCTGCATAGCCGAATCTTGTACTATTATGATCAACAACTACATTAACCCCATAATTCATAACGTATTTTTCGTGACCGGAATAATTTGACATTGTATCTCTGTTAACAGGTACTAAAATGTGACTATTCATAAAATTACTTTTTCCCGTGGGAAAAAGGTGAGTACTTTTTTTCGGACATACATACACGTATGTAAAGGTAAATATTTAATTTTAAAATAATTTATTATACAGAACCTTCATTTTACTTATATTAGGAGTCAAGTCAGATATTTTTTATCTCTATAATATTTCAAATAACTATTGAACGATCGCCTTTAGTTTTAACTATTTAATTTCAATACGTCAAATTACAAAATTACATTGACAAATACTAAATAATTTCCTTAAGGGTTTCCATAGTAATGCAAGGTCTAATTGTCTTTCAAATATACCAAACTACCAGTTTAAAACTTTTCTGACTTTAATATTATGTTTTTTAATAAAACGTCGTTTTTCCATCACAGAAAAAAATAGTGTCTTTACACGTATTTTTTTGTTGTTTTAGCTTTCGGTTTATTGTCTCCCTCCGCTTCGTGTCAGGGGTCAACAAAACCTCGAGCTAAAATCTAGAATTTTTTTAATTGTATAATAAATAACTATTTGTGGATATTTATCCAATGTATAGGAACTTATAGAAAATAATAACACTTTCGCGTACAAAAGAAGTTGTTCTTTATTTTGAATTGTAATGTAGGTTTTTATTTATATTAGAGCTATACGTACTTATTCTTGTGAAAATAATTTGTAAGGCATTTATATAATTTACTTGCTATGCGAATTTTATATACAATGGCCCATTATTTTAAATCGTATTGACGTTGTATACAATTTTCTTTTGTATTAAACGAAAATAACTCTAACAAGCGACGACATCAATGGTCTCAACTGCTTTTATTTTTTTCCTAAAGGGCCTTACAGTTTCCTGTGCTTAAGAATTGTTCTCTTTAAACCTATTGTTACTTAAACATTTTCTAGGTAATGAAAAAAGTTATGGCTGGCGTAAAAAATAATAGGATTAATTTATTTCCTATACTTAAAAAAAGAACTTTCTTGTAAGAATAAGTTAATAAAAAAAATCTGGGTAAAATAAACCTACCGATAAGCAAAATATAAGACAAGTGTTAGTTTTACCTATTATTATAGTGCTAATTCCTAAAGCAAAATATACCCCTAACTATACAGAGGCCTAAATCAATAGACGTCTTATACTGTGTAAGGCTTTCGCGGCCATCTTCTGCTAAACTTTTTTGGGCTATTCGGCGTCGTTGTAGATTTTGTATCCTTGACGTTTCGCCAGCGCGAGTGGTTGACGTCCTCAGAAGGTTCCTAGTAGATTCAAAGAGGATAGACAAGGATAGAGGATCAATCGCCGTTTCGAAAAGTGGCACAATTTGAAGAAAGGGTCTGCGGGATGGCAGAGCATGCGCATAAGCACTCCCAATGTCAAAATTGGCGGTACATTCAAAAACATTGATTTATTTAATAAATATACATAAAACATTAATAGAAAGTGTAAAATGTTTATACTGAAATTTATTATTATTTTAATGACTAAATATTGGTAATTAAAGTGCTAATGGTCTAATAAAATCTATTTGGTAGAAGTCTATTTTTTCTTAGATTGGAGTAGGTTAATGGCGGAAAAATATATATATAAATTTTAGGGAAATGAGAACTAAATGAAAAACAAATAGAATTATTTGTTCAAAACTAAACTTTTATTGTGAGATTACATATTTAGCACAAAGAATGTTTGTTAAATGTAAAAAAGTGTATAATTTTAAGAAATATACGAAAATAGCACGCCTAAACTTACCAACCAAATAAATTTTATATTGTTTTTGATCCCTTTAGTTGAAAGGTATTATAGTGTAGCGTAATAGGATTTCAGTTTCCATAGGGCACTGTGCTTGGTCCCATTTTATTCGATATCTACATTTTAAGTTTCCACATTACTGGATACTTATTTTGAAATAAAATACTCTTGTAAAGGAAGCTCAAAACTGTCAAAACAGCGAAACGTCACAGAAATGCTTGTTACTGCAGACAAAAAATTAACGGTTATTCTTTGAAATAAGCAAGTTTGCATGTTTGATAGTTGTTTTTAATCCTAAAATCTTGTTTTCCACAAATTTTCGATATTAACAAAAATAAGTGTACAGAAATCCCCTATTGGTTCATTGTGCTTTTACTTCCAGCAAAATATTCATTAAATATATTTTACATAAAGTGTTAATTTGTTTTTATTCATAAAAAAACAACGTATATAATTCAAAAATAATTTATTAAAAAAAAAACAATACATTTACACAAATTTTGTTTCAATAATATTTTAATTTGTATTATTGAAAATTCCTATTTATTTTTCAACAAATTTAACCTCTTGATCTTTTTTGGTCCGATGCACCATTTTCGCGTAAAAAAATAAAAACTGTTTTTGATGCATGTTTGGTATAGCAAAATTATTTTAAACTGGTAGGCAAGCGCCCTTTTTTAGTTTTTTATGTGAAACCGGTGCACCTGAAGAAAAAAAGGCAAGAGATCCAACTTGTGGCAAAATAAATGAGGATTAAGAATATAATTTTTATTTTTGGAAAAAGCAATGGCATACCATTATTGTTTTTTTGAAAAATTTTCAATTTTCATCCCATTAGATTAGATTAGATTAGGAGGTGGATTGCATATCCTCTAACACTGCAACCTGCTCAGGTTTATTGTGTGTCCTCCGTCTATAGGTTAGAGCACGCTATCCAAGCCGGTCTGTTTAATCAGACTCCACAAGCTTGAAACTGGCCCCTTGGTATATCTTGCCGCTTTAGGTTTTTCTTCACCCAGCCTTGCAAACCGCAGACGACAAAGGGCTTCGCAGTAGCACCATACGTGTTCTGCGGTTTCTTCCTCCTCTTGGCAGAACCTACATAGGTTTTCTTCTGCCAGGCCCATAGTTTCCAGGTGTTTATTCAGTCTGCAATGACCTGTCAGTTGACCCACTATTATTCTTACTGCCTTCCGGTTATAATTCAGAAGGTCTTTTGTAAATTCTGGCGAGTAAGCCTTGATGAACACTTTCGCCTGACGCTGTCCTGGTGTTCTCCTCCACCAGTCTTGTGATTCCCTCATAATCCATGATCTGATGGATGACCTTACCTGGCATGATGGAATACCACAGTAGGGCTCAGGACCTACCATTGTCCTACCAGCCCCCTCCTTTGCCAATTTATCAGCTTCTTCATTGCCTTCGTGGCCTTCATCCCATACAGACGCCCCTGGTAGAAATATTTAAAAATATTCTCGTTAAAAAAGCCTATTGTTGTTTTTTATATGCGTGCCTAATTTCATTAAAATATCTAGAACAGTTTTAAAGCTATGATAAAAATACAATTTTTTTCTGAAAATTTTAACACCCTGTAGCTTAAAAGTTAAGAAGTTTAGGACATATGCTAATATGGACTTTTTTCCTAAAATGAGCTAAGGAATTATATCCTCTGTTTTTAGCCATTAATTAAATTACACCCTGTATAGATTTATTAATGTCCTACTTTTAGAACGTATCTATTGGTTATGGAATAATATTATTTTATTAAGAGTTTTTCTGACAGGAGTACCTGCCATTTTGTAGGAAAACTCCTTGGCAATATTGTAAAATCTTATTTTGCTATAGGAATGGATTAAAATTTTAACCAATTTTGTTAAATGATTTTCTTCTTCCAAAAAATTTCATGATCATTAAGCAAGTTTTGGAAATGCTTTTGACCTTCTAAGACATTACCAGATAATTGGATGCAAAAGACACTTAGAAAATTGTCATCGGCTGGGATTTTTCCTCTATTTAGATTCAACACTTTCCTAATGTGTTTTTCAACAATAGAGCAAATGTCTTTTGCATCTTTTGAGGGCTTAATTAAATAACCCCTTTTCTTCCTATAAAATAGACTATAATGTTGGTATGTGCTAGTTGTGGTATCTTCTAACGCCATTATACATTTAGGGCAGTTTATTAATCTTTTACATATTTTTATGGCATACCCACTTATGTATGTAACTACATTTTCTGTTAGCATGCTTAATGACGGATTAATTGGTAATGAATACTCATGATCATTAACTACAAAAGTGTCAATATTAGGTACTAAATCATATTTTCTTATAAGCGCCATATCATCAACACTTAATGTCCTATTTAAGGACGATTGTGGTTTTTTATTTTTGCTTGACACAAACAAAGTATTTGTAGTATCCTGCGCCACACAATTCCCATTCAGATTTTTAATTTCATTGTGGACAAGCAGCCTTTTGTAAGTATGATAAAATTGTAGACAGGATGGATTGTTGTTCCAGCCATTTCGGCACCTAAAAGATAATAAATGTTAAATTTATTTTTCAGATATTGGAATAGACATATTTTTGCAGTGGTATACGTGTGTGATGTGGTATGTCAAAAATAGAAATTTTCCTCAAGAGGAAAGTACGCTTAATTTTTCTAAATTGAGAATTTTTGAAGTAAAGATGTTAAGGATTAAAAATAAAATTCAAATATGCAAACTTGTTCATTTTCAAGAAAACTTTTTTTATCAATTTTTTATGTGTTAAAAGTGAAAATTTAAGGTTGTATATTAGTCCATACTTGTCAAAAAGCAAAAAGTCACAGAAACACTCATTACCTAAATAAAATATATATATTTTTAAATAAACCAATTTGCATATTTGAAAGTTATTTTTAATCCTAAACATTTTTCCTTATAAAAATTTTCTATATTATAAAAAATAAGGGTACTTTCCTTTTGAGCAAGATTCATATTTTTTGACATTTCCTGTATACCACTGAAAAACTGGATATTCAATGATTTCATTTTAGGTTTTAGACCATGCGAAACTTTTTCTGTAAAATTATTAATAAAAAGTTTCCCATATAGTACGAACTTAAGTAGATACTCTATAATAATAGTTTTAAAAGTGAAAAATATAATATAATGATGTCTTAAAAAGTGAAAGGATATGGTAAATAATGAATATACCGAACATTACAGAAGAACAACTCCAAATGATCTTGAGTAAATTTGTGTGTTAAAATGTACTTCAAAAATTGTTGATCTATAACATATTCCTCATAAAGTCCCATCACTGAGGTAATTGAAACTACAAAACCTCGAAATGCGGTTTTTCTCTCCGTATTAATCATTAAAGTACCACTGTTGTTCTTAATATTTAAGAATAAATAATAGGCTTCATGGAATACTGGTTCCCACATAAATCTATTTTGCTCTTTTATAGATGTTTTATAGCCTGTCCCTATGGGCGATTTGGAATTTAATAAATCAAAAAGATTGTTTATTAAACGAATAAAGCTAATAGTAGCTTGAGCACCTGCAAATTCAGGAAGTTTGCAATCTATCATTAAAAATTCCAATGCATCGGCTACTGCATTACTAAATGTTTGGGTTGCTAAGGAGACCTAAAAAATATATCTATAAGAAATTTCAAAACATTAAACAACACGTTGAAAGTAGTAGTAGCAGGGCTGGGTTTAAGGGAAGGGCAGGCGAAGCAACTGCCCCAGGGCCCCCACAACGAATTTATGGGTGTCCACCTTTAAAAACAAAGAAACAAAAGTTAAATTTTAATTTGGTACAAAAATTCCATGACCTCCAGACCTTTAAATCCGGCCCTGAGTAGTAGTATAAAATATATTCAGAAAAGGAGTTTATCTATATGTGAAAACAAGCTTTATACAAACTTATAAATAAAAATTATAACTACCTTCATCTTATGCTTCTGCCAGTCCATGTGGCGTTTTGATATCTTGGTACCAAACCTCACATGTTCTTTTTCTTGAAAAGCATAAAGAAGTTCAATGTATTTATAATTAATTATTTTGTTGTCTGGGTTGATAAATACTTTGAGTGTTGCCCAAGCATTTCTTAAAAGTTTGATCATGTGGCATATATCGTATATAACAAAAATCTTGTTCATGCCACATGAAAAATAGGGCTTGATGTTCTTCATGTCATTAACTACTGCACCTAACTCCTTTGCCATAGCAAAATTTACTGATGGCCCGTCACTTGTAATGGAAACAATTTTAACACCTATTTCTTCCAGTTTTAAAATGCCTTCTTTACCAAGTTGGCTTTTGCTTCGGCACACATTGAATTTATGAAAAAATAGGCCACTGGAATTTTCCAATGCTCAGTTAGTGAAACCACCATAAATACTAAGGCTTCTTTTGCCGCCTCAAGTTCATCACTATTGATCTCAGTTCCTAGATTAATATAACCCCAAGACTTATTATTTGAAAAATCTATATGCTTTCTTAGAGACATCTCATCTAGCATAAAAGCACAAAGAGTGTCTCTGTTTTCATCTTTGTTCTTAAGGACTTTGGCTTTCAAGGCATCAAAAGAAGTCTGGGTGAATCCAGGCTCGCACTCTACATTCGACATCCAGCTTCTAATCGTAGAAGGAGCAGGTAACGCCAAATCAAAGATCTTCCTGACATAATTGTAGGCTTTGCTACTGTAGAACTGCAATGTCATGGCAAAACTACGAAGGACAGGTGGATATGTATCTCTTTGAATTTTGCCTCTTTTTGTATTTCTTAAAATTCTTAACATAAGTTCTCTAGGAACTCCAGAAAATGTTTTTTTAATCACATTTTCAGCATCCCTACTGATAAAGCTTTTTGCCTTCAATTCATCCACTACACGGTTAAGTGATTGAATTTTTATCTTCATCCGTTTATTTCTTTTTTTACATTTCGGAATTTATTATAAAAACCAGCAATGATTGATCTCTGCCGCTTTAGTTTCATTGCCATCTGTTTAGGAGACATACTAGAAATTTTAAAAAATACATTAAATTAGTATAGACAAAACACAACAATAGACTTACGCATAATTATGATAGACTTTTAAATGTCTTCTTCTTTTTTTTGGGGTCCCTTTAAACCTTCACTATCACTTCCTGAAGAAGTACCTTCTTTTACTTTTCCTTTAAATCTAAAAATAAATTTATGAAATAATAAATAAAATATGCGTTTTTCTATCCCAACATGAAAAATACAATAAAAATTAGGTACATAAAAAAACATGAAAATCATCACATAGTTATTTTTCTATGCCTCAAATAAATTGTTTTTAAAAAAGATGGCATAACTTAAAGCTTCAATTATTACTTTTTCAAAAAAATAATTTATGATTTAAAAGAGTATATACTTATTGCAAATATATTTTTAGGGCCTATAAATCTAATTTCAGCACAAAGACTAATCTCAAAGATCCAAGAATACAAGTTTCATTAAAGATAATGTTTTTTTTTTTGCAACAGTCATTCCTTATAAATAAAAAAGAATTAAAAACATTATTAATTATGGACCTAATTGCAATGTTGCAGGGATTCAAATTTTCAGAAATGCAATAAAATACATATATTTTTTTCTGAATCTATCAGGTAAAGTATCTTAAATCAAAATAAGTCTTAATCAATCACTCCAGCCATTACAACAAAAAAACAGTTTTCAAATATTAAAATGAGTTTCACGCTATTTTTTGAAAAGAACTGTCAAAAATAATGGCAAATATAAACATATAGTTTATATTTGGACTTAGTCTTTACTTTTATCAAATAAATTTTTCATGAAAAGTTAAAGCCGCTTGATAATACCATATGGAATGGTCCACATAAGATAATAATGTTATCTTGGAATCTGTAAGAAATGTGTTTTGCCTCCAACTTTATTTTTTAAAAATTTAATGATTCTTACAGGTTCCACACAGGACCCTACATGGGCCACCCTGCTAGTAACTATAAACTGCCAGCTTAACTGAAAACATAAAATAATAAAATTGAAAAATAAGAGATACATTATAGTTAATACAAAATAGACTAATAAATTTAAAATTTCTTTGATGGGAAATAGGTAAAGGTATATAAGCCAGTAAAGTAACAACAAAGGATTTATGTGAGTCATCCAATATGAAATGTATACAAGCCGGTATTCACATTAGACTGTCTCTTTTTTTCACATTGCCTATGTGTTATGTTATTTAGCCGATCCGGTATACTAAAGAAGCAAGCACTCACCGATCCACAAATGATTTTGCAACATTCTGAACAATTATAGAGCTACCAGATGTTGAGGATGATGGGACAGGAGACCCTTGCACACTGACTGTACGTCCTACATCCAACCTGCAATAATTTACATTTAGTATATACATTAATTTTCATATTTATAAAAGAAAAAAAATCACTTACATGTTTAGAATACTACTATCTTCTGATGTAGTGCTTTCGGATTTCTCAATATTTGTTATATCTACGAGGATATTTGCCTGTCTTTTTACTTTTACACTTGTAGTCAGGTTACTGTCATCAGCTATTTCAGTAGACTTTCGTTTTAAGCTAAAAATTTTAATTTAGTAAAAAAATATTTATTGGCCAGTATAATTAAACCTTTTTTTACGAGTGAAAAATAATTTAAATTTGAGAGTCGGACTGATCAAAACAACATGTAACAGGTACTAGACTTTTTTACTTCAATGAGGACACAAAATTTCATAAAGATGCTAGGCTAATATTTACCCTAAAGTTCTCGGGTCAGGTAAAAGATCTCTGGGTCGTAAATACAATGTTGGTTGAGCATCTGGCTTTAAAACCTTTTTTCCTTCTACATCCATATAGCTATCCTCAGAGAAATGTCTTGAACAGATACGATTAGCTTCTGAAATTTTTTCATCAGGATCTCTACCCAATGCCGCCAACCACGACCTCATCCGAGACTTGGTAAACCTACAAATAAATCATTTTAAGTAAATTGTAAAGTTTTTCATCAATTTTTGACATACCTATGAAAAAATACTTCCTCATCCTTGGAACTGGAACCCGCTTGTCGACACCACCAAATATAGCATTTGTGAAGAGGTGCCATCTCCAATTATTTTATACACAGTTTTGATATTCAAGCTTTACAGTCTTGTCACAAAAAACACTTCAACACAGGTCAAACGTAAAATTAAAACAAATAAAACGCCAAACAAATATACAGCCACAAAACATCAGCCATATTGAAACTATGAAAGTTTTGACATTTATAACAGCCAATAACAAGCCGGAAAAAGAACCTCTCATGCGCATGACGAGTAATCCCGGTGTGTTAAGTTAACCATTAAACCGGCTAAAGTTTGCAAGATATTTGGCTGATAGTATTGATTCAGACACAAAAATGTTACGTAAAAAGTGCGTACTAAAACAAAAAATTATAAATAAATCCATACTTTTAACCAAGCACCTGCTTTTTACCAACTTTAAGCAAGAATAAAATAAAACTTTGACGAGCTCTTTCGGTCGCTGAACACAATCAGAAGTCGCAGTTGTGTGCCATTCTTTAATTGGTGGGAGTAAATCAACTGTTCCTCTCCCCTTCTCCATGCTCCTTGAGTAGATTACTTGCGTACTAATGTGTCTCGGCGCGGACGCGCCAGTATTTATAGGCAGCTTGGGCGGAGCTTTTTCAAGTTGGTCAGCGTTGCGCAGTTGTTGTTTGTATTGTGCTGCGCAAAAAGAATGATACCTACCAACCTTTAAATAAAAATTTTACCATCGTTTAAAATAAAATCGTTATTTTTAATGGCAAAATAGGGAATAATGACGACGAAATGTCGTATCTTAAATTTAATTCTTTTTATTTATAAAACTCAATTTAAGCAATCTCTTATCGTTTCCGAGATCCTAATGGTGCCCCTTAATTTCGTAACACCCTGTATATACCAAGGTTTACAAGAAATGTGTTTTGAATGTTAAAGTTAAATATTTTTTCTTTGGGAATTTTAATTTAGAATAAATTAGGATTTAGGCAGCAAAACAAAATTTGTTTATCTTTAATTATTTTCTGTGTACAAAATTTAAAGTGGAGATTTAATTTGTTTTTTATAAGTAAATGTTTTATATTTTAAAAGTCTAACAACTTTTAAGATTACATCAACACAAAGAAATTGTCTCTGTATTAAATTCTACATCAGAAATGTAGTCTGGCGGCCAGGGCTGTTTCGTGGCCGATCAGTGTCGGAAATTTGTTATAGACAATTTAATTGTTTATAAGGCTCTAGCTCCTAAACAAAAATAGATGGAAACATTTTTTTAAAAATAAACCTAATTAATTAAAAAAATCCACAAAATGACGTTTAATAGGCGTTGATTACAATTATAAACAGATATTTCTTAATAACAAAAAAGGTATATAATTTGTTTATTCGGTCTTTTAGGCTACTAAAAGTTTATATTAAAGCAAAAGCAAGTTACATATTCAAATTAAACGATTTAAGACAAAGAATTTGGTGTATAATATGTATAATTTAAGTATATTTTTAATATAATAAATCAGTTTTAAAGTGCGCGTGTCGTTTCGCGCTGAAATGAACGGCCAAAACAGTAATATAATAGTTATAATGAGTGTACGTAAGGCTATGAATTACAATATTTTTAAAAATATAATTTTAGTTTTTACTTAAATTTAATATATAGTTATTTTATTTACCCAATTTATTTCTAACATATTTTCTTATTTATTTCTTATTTGATTAAACATTATTATTTATAATGATGTAAATACAGTATGAAAATACGTTTAACTTGTCAAAAATTTTTAAATAAGATTGTACTTGTTTAGTTAGTAGCTGCAACTTATAGTTTTTAATAAACATTTATTCTTTACCTAAATATTTAAATTGTAAGTTTAAATTTTCCATCTTTTTTAAATGTTTTCAATAATTAAGGTAGTACTTGTTAATTGTTAATAGGTAAGTATATTCATACATGCGGCCCTTTAGCATTTACACAATAGTATAATACATAACAAGTGTTGAAAGAAATATATTGTACACAAGTAAAAATGCTGTCGTACGACGCGATAGCCGAGGGCGACAATACCATGAGTGTAAATATTAATTTCGACACGAGCCATGTACAATATTTTTAATTATTAAAAAAAACTAAATAAAGAAGAACCTATGTAAGAAATAAATTAGATAAATAATAAAGTATTAATTAATTTAAGTAAAAATTAAATTGTACTGTCGAAAATAATTTAATTCATGGCCTTACGTACGCTCATTCATATTATATACGGTTTTAGCTGTTCGGCGCGTAACGACACGCGCACTTTAAGACTGTTTTATCGTATTAAAAATATAATTAAATTATATATATTAAACAACAAAGTTTTTGTCCTGTATCGCACAATTTAAATATGTAACTTGCTTTGCTATAATTTAAATTTTTAGTAGCTAAAAAACGGTTTAAACAAATTATATGCCCTTTTTCTATCAAAGAATATTCGTTAATAATTTGTAATAACTTCGCTATAAATAATATTTTAATTAAAAATTAGGCTTATTTATAAAACTGGAAACTTTCTCCTTAATTTAAGCTATTACATGAGCTATTTTACTCAAAATCAAGCCGAGTTATAAGTAAAAATTTGTCTAAAAGTCATAATTTTTGCAAATTTTGCAATGTTTTTGCAATAATTTTGCCATATCTCCGGTTCTGGACAATCAGGTCAACGATTATTAAACGTAATTTTGTAGATTTTTTTTTAAGAAACAAATTTAAAAAAATGTATTCATCCCTTTTAGTTTAGAAGCTAGAGCCTTATAAACAATTAAATTGTTTATAACAAATTTCTGTCACTTCCGACACAAAAACAAGTTTAAATTTAAATTTAGCAGGTTAAAATCCATATACACTCTGAAACTTCGTGGACACTGATCGGCCACGAAATAGCCCTGGCCCCCAGACTAATGTATAGCATACTATACTTCAATTATTGCTGGTTTTTGGGATATCAGCAGTATGCTAAAAAACTCAACAATACTCAGATAACATTAATGTTTTTGATACGTTCTGTATATATTTCGTTTAAGATATGTAAGGCACACGCAGAGAATGTACCTGCAAAGACGTTTGCGAAAGCATGTGTCATGAAAATCCGTTAAAGAATATTCAGAAATTGGACATGCTTAAAATATACTATATTGTTATATTCTTGGAATAATCGTAAAAGCATATGCTTATAACATGCTTTAATGTAACATTGTTGGCATATTAAAAAAAGAATTAATAACCTCACTTTTTATGTAGGTACGTAAAGTTTATTTTTCGGTGCTTTTCAACTTGTTTTTAAGTTTTTTCATTTTCGACGCTGGCTAAAGGTAAAAGAAGTCTGCAAGTGATTGAGTAAATAAACTTATTTTTGATTTTTGGGATATGTTTTATTTTAGGGTACCTATGTCTTTAAGGGTGAAGAAAGGTCATAGTATAGTCTCTATTTAAAAAGGCAACAAAAAAAGGTTGCTAGAATTTGTGAGAAAAGCAAAATTCAGCGTTTATGTCAAAATTTCTTTTACTATTTGCTTCAAGATTATCAACATGGGCTGCTGAAGAAAATATAATACACGAAGCATTAAAAAACTATTAAAAATTTGGGTCTCTATCAGTTTAGGTAAATCTAAAGTACGGTTTTGTTTGGCGAATAAAAGGGTATTTCTAGACAGATAAGAACAAAATCTATTAATTTAGGTAAAAAGCTTGTTTTTGTTTGCCTTTTTTTTTTCAATAACATGTTTTCGGTACCGGGGAGTAAAATAGGGTGCTGGGTGGAGTAAAACTAGGTAAAAAGAGGAGGAATACTTAAAAATTATTAAAACATTTAACTAACCATGACATCACATGAAACAAAATTTTTCTTTTAATGAAATTTTTTTAACCAATAATACCTAAAAAATAGGGCACGATTATTTTTGGGCATTGTTAAGTGCTTTGAAAAAATATATGTAGTATTTACTTTATGTAAAATAAAACATTATCTTATAGATTTATGTGATACATAATATTATTTTAAAATAAAAATACAAATAAAGTTTTAGAATGTATAACGCCAGAGTTTACAAACGTAAAGTTGCAATTTCAAACATGACCAAAATTATAACACATGTATATTAATATAAATTATGGTCATTTTATAAACAATATATTTAGTTTACCTTTTTGTTTATTTACGCTACCTAACGTCACCCAAAACATAAACTGTTTGTTATCTTGTTCGGAATATTTACATACGTTTTCCATATTTTTAAAAATATATTTATTTTGTACAAAATTTGCATAACGTATATTTAATAAACATTTGCTTTCATATTTATGTGTTTTCGCAAAATATTTACTTAAAGCGTTTTTGTTTTTAAAATGTAATTATTTTTTATACTTATAACTAAAATAATGTTTAAATAATCAGGGTGTTTTTGTTTGGGATTCATTTTTGGATGATTTAGTAGCTTAAAGGTGTCGTTAAAAAATGTTTAGCTCAATGATTGTCAGTTTTAATTTTTATATCTTTAACAAGAACAAAACACGTTTCTATCTAAAACAATAATATGAAATTAAAAAATAAGTAGTTCAGAGATCAGTGGCGCACCTATATCTTTTCATTTACTTTTAATTTAATGTTTTAACACAAAGTTAGGTTTTTTAAAATAAAGCACCCTGTGAATTTTATCATTAGTTAAAAGGCCTCCTTAAAAGCTATGAGGAATATCATATTTGATATATCTTTTTATAATTTCAAAAATATGGCCATTATCAGGACTTTTTAACACTCTGTATAAAATATTAACGTTGCATAAATAGTTTAAAGCACATTTGATATATTTATCTTTTATAGTTTTGAAAATATAACCATATAAAGCTAAAAATAGTAACTTTACGTACTATAAGAAATGGAAGCTCATATTTTTAAAATTGTTAAATAATAATATAAAATGTGGTTTATTCCTAAAATTTTTTAAATTATCTTGTTAATGGGGATAAAATTTACACGGCATTTTATTTAAAAATAATATTTTTTTTTATTGAACTCCTGACGATGGCTATATTTTCTAAACTATGAAAAATTACATATATAAAGCGTGGTATTCTTTACGGCTCTTAAGGCAACCTTTCTATTGGTGATAAAATATACAAGTTGTTCCAAAAAGAACCCAACTTTGTGTTATAACTTTAAATTAAAAGTCAATAAATAAAATAAAGGTACGTTATTGCATTCTACATAAAAGTCCCTAAAACTAGTTTATTTAATTTTTTTTTCATGGGATTTATCATTGGTTTAAAGCAACGACGTATGGAACCAGCGATTCATTCATAATTTTATGATAAACATTAAGTCAACAATCCTAATAGGCAAAGGAGGTAAGGCAACCGAGAAATGAAAATGGCTGACTTACTTTTTGACCTTGGTCGATAGTATGCTCCCAACGACGTTGGTCTCTATTTATCTGTGAAAAGTGAGGTGCGGAAATAAATAGTCTACCCTTCTACAAACAAAGCACTGCCTACCCATATTGTCTTTAAAAACACTTTCCAATCACCAACAAACACCAGAAAATACACAAAAAACGCATTATAGCTTTATTTGATCACTTTTGGCTTTCCAAATTGCCAAATGACAGAAACCAATAGAAATGACAAAACAAAGGGGGCGTCACCCACAAGCGTTTAGGAAAAGTTCATTCATGTTTTATTTACGATGGAGTAAAATCTCTGGGCGACGTTGCTGGGATTAAATAATAATCACGTATTTTTAGAATTTAGCTTTTTTTTAATGAAAATAACTTATAATACCTATTGGAACATATTTTTTTATTATGATATCTAAAAATTATAAAAATATATGTATTGTTCATTTAAAAACTTATATTACAAAATTCTTTAATATAGAGGCTTATCCAACAACTACTTGTGGTAAGTAAGTTTAGAGTGGAAAAATTAAATTTGGCAAACCTCATTTTAGCGCTTTTACTGTGATGTATTGATGACAACTGCTCAAACGTAAACAAACCTGGTCCGTACGTCGCGTCGTTGGTTTAAAGTAAAGAAAATGTGCTACCTTCACTTCTTATAAAATGTGTTATAAATGTCATAAATAAGAATGGTAAAGGTTTTAATTTCTTCATTTACTCAAATTATCCTCGAATCAATGGTGCAAAAAATAAAAAATATAAAAAAACATAAAAACTACCTACCAAAAAATTATTAAAAATCTTTCGTTTTCTAATAATACTCTAAAATAAAATAACGTGCCTCTTAAAATGTATTTTTTAAATTTTTCCTTGATTTGCTTCCTTGCTTATCTGGATGCAGTATTAGATGAACATGGTTAAAGGTTTAATCAAAACATACGTAGGGTGTTCGAAAAGTTTTGAGATATACGTACATTTATTTGATTTTTTCAATATAATTTCCACCACATTGAATACACTTTTCCATTCTAACAAACTAGTCACTGAAAATAGCTTTTCACTTTTCATTTGAAATTTTAGCGCATATTTTATCCCAGGCCTCCAGTAGCGCGTCTTCAGTTTTAAACTTTTGTCCTTTCAGTTGGCTCTTGACAAAAGGAAACAACCCAAAGTCATACGGCGCCAAGTCGGGGCTTTAAGGCGGATATTTTAAAAGTCTCAAGCCTGCATCTGCCAAAAATTGACTGGTATGTTCAGCTCGATGATGTGGAGCATTGTCATGATGAAGGTACCAGCTAGCGAGTTGCGAGTATAGGCGAATCACTCTTAACTTTTCTATAAGTTTTGAAAGGCATACTGTAGTGTACCAGAGAGCATTTTCGGTCTTCTGTTCTCGGAGCACAACAGGTTTAATTATCCCTCTTGAACCAAAGAATACAACTATCATTATTTTTTACAGATCTTGATTTGCGAACTTCTTATTCTGTTGTTTAGTTGGGACGTCGTAATAAAAAAGATAAGTTTCATCTTCCGTGACGATCGACACTATGTCTTTAGATTTACCATCCTGGAATTTGGACATCATTTTTTTACACCAATTCATTCTTTGTGTCTGCTGCTCGGGAGTTAACTTGTGTGGAACCCAAAGAGTACAAATTTTTATAAAATCCAAGTGCTCATGTTTGATCGTGTGTAATGTTGCTAAACTAATGTTCAATGTCTCTTCTAACTGTCGATAGGTAATTCGTCGGATTGTTTCTATAGCTTTTTGGACGGCAGATATGTTTTCTGGGGTAACTACTTCATTCGGTCGACCTGAGCGTGAGGCGTCTTCAAGCGAAAACGAGCCTCGCTGAAATTATTTGTACTATCTGTATATGATCGCACGAGATGGACAGTCATCACCAAGTATAGGCTTCATTTCTTCTAAACACTGTTCTTGAGATAACCCACGTGAAAAGTTATATTTCAAAATGGCAAGGCACTCGATAGTCGTCCACGATGCTATTGCGCTAAAATCGCTGGACACGAACTGGCGCAAAACTGATAGTTTACTAATAACTATATAGGACTACGACATGTCATGACATGTACAAACAAAAAACATCAATGTTACTTTCCTGCACCATTTAGTTACAAAGTATCTCAAAACTTACTGAACACCCTACGTATTTCACGATAGAGAAGCGATAAAACGGAAAATGTTAAGAAGCAATGCTTGCAGATTTTTGTTGGTTGATTTGCTGTACAACCTTTAAAATAATATGAATAGAAAGAAAACTACGAAGTAAAATGTAACTAGTAACAAGCTTATACACCATTCAATTTATTTGAGGCGAACTATGTCTTTCAATTTTTCAGTTATTAAATTTAGGATTTAAATTTAAGCTAAAAATTCGTTTTGAAAAAATATATTAATTAAAAACTAGACTTTGTACTTATGTTTTTATTAGATACCTTTATTTAAAAGCATTAAATCTATAAAAAGCGTGTTTGAATGAAGAATTTTTTGCAGACCAGTGTTATGTTTGTCTTCTAAAATTCTCATTTTAAACTAAAAGTTAAAATTCTATTTAAACATTTATTACTATTTTTTTGACTTGCAAACAAAAAGGTATTTTATTCAGTCTTCCATTGTGGAAAATCCAGAGCCGAACTGTCACTTCCGCACTGCTTGCAGTCGGTTATATAAACACTGCAATGCACTACGGAATTGAGGGCACGCACCCGGAAGTAATATCTTCCATGTCTGAGAGGCCACTTGAGTCTGAATGCAGCAGGGTCCGGTATCAGGAGACAAGTTGATATGACGGAAATCTTTCTGAAAGTATGTAACTACTCACAATCTTGTTATTAGATTTGGCTGACATTTTACTAGAGCAAATATAAAACCAAAAATATGCCAACTTTAAATATACCTATGGTTTTCTTGGTTTATTTTCTCTTTTAAAGAATTTATTTTATTAAAAATACTAATTCTTTAACGTGGGTAAATACGTTTTTCCAACAACCTTAAAAACAAAATATGTTTTTGTTTAACAGATTAGCTCGTCTTTTACACTTTAAATAACTTTTTGATTTAATACCTTTTAAAATTTATTTAAATATAAATTGATGCATTGTTATAGTAAACTTAACATTTACTAAATAAATGATTTTTCGAATGCCGCCATTACATACTATTGGTTCATGTATTACATACTTTTTAGTTTATTCTGTTACATAAAATTTATCAGTTTGTAAATAAATTTAATAAAAATTGGTATACATAATATTGACTTTTGGATAATGTAAAAACTATAATCAAAGAAATTATGCGATCGTAAAATTATACAGGGGTCTCTAAAAGATCTACACAAAATGTTACCACAAAGTCCTTGGACAAAAATACGACGATCAAACTCAGTTTCCCTTTGTCTCAAAATTAATGGTTCGGAAGATACAGGATATTTAACGAAAAAAGATATTCCCAATAAAAAGTTCTGCATGGTCTAAGGCTGATAACAGACGAAGCGTTCTTGCCAAATCAGTGACAAAACGGTGCAAAAACACACGAGTCGGCGTGCCGCGTTCGCTCTACTTATAGAATAAATATCGATAGTAAAGAAGCCACGCGGTCATCAGTTCTGTCTCACTTTCCTATTATTCCCCTTTATGTTGCTCGCGCACTATTTAAACGACGCGTTTAGAAAGGAATAGTTAATTGCAGTCTTTATTTGTATGAGCTTGTGGCTTCTACATAACTGGTTTTTACTTTACCGTAGAAGAGTTGCCGCGTTCGGCTGCCGACTCGACCTTCGGCAAATACCGCTCCATCTCTTTTAAGCCTAAAGCCTTAAGTTGCAATTATCAGATAATAATTTTTAGTGGTACAAAGGTATCTTAAAATATACAAATTTTGCTTAGGAGACGGTACGAAAATAATTGAAAAAAAATGTTTTACAATTAAAAATGGCCTTTAAATATACAAACTTGCAACGACGTATGGACCCAGCGATTCATTCATAATTTTATAATAAACATTTAGCCAACAATCCTAATAGGCAAAGGGGCGAGGCAAGCGAGAAATGAAAATGGCGGACTTACTTTTGACCTTGGTCGATAGTATGCACCCAACGACGTTGGTCTCTATTTACCTGTGAAAAGTGAGGTGCTGAAATGAATAGTCTACCCTTCTACAAACAAAGCACTGCCTACCCATATTGTCTTTAAAAACACTTTCTAATTACCAACAAACACCAGAAAATACACAAAAAAACGTATTATAAGCTTTATTTGATCACTTTTGGCTTTCCAAATTGTCAAATGACAGAAACCAACAGAAATGACAAAGCAAAGGGGGCGTCACCCACAAGCGTTTAGGAAAAAGTTCATTCATGTTTTACTTACGATGGAGTAAAAATCCCTGGGCGGCGTTGCCGGGATTAACAAATAATCACGTATTTTCAGAATTTGTTTTTTTTTTAAAGATAATAACTTATAATATTTGAACATATTTTTTTATTATGAGATCTAAAAATGATAAAAATGTATGTATTGTTCATTTAAAAAGTTATATTACGAAATTTTTTAATATAGAGGCTTATCCAACAACTACTTGTAGTTAGTAAGTTTAAAGTGGAAAAATAAAATTTGGCAAACCGCATTTTAGCGCTTTTACTATGATGTATTGATGTCAACAGCTCAAACGTAAACAAACCTGGTCCATACGTCGTTGCAAACTTGCCTATTTATAAATAAACTTTTTTTTTTGTGTGATAACGTATAAATTTAAGTTTGTACATGGGTCCTTATTTTGTTGCAATTGGGTATTTTGATCGATATTAAAATTAGAGACTTGGGGTCTTCGCGAATTGATGCCACTTTATGATAAAACGAAAGATGACCAACTAGAAATAGTTTTCATTGCCCTTTGGCTTTTGACATACAGTGCAAATCTCATTTCTTTTTATTTTTAAATGCCCTTCTTATTCAAGTAGTCTTGTAACTTACAAAAAAGTAAACATTGATATTAGTAGTTATTTTTATATAATGGCGCATACATTTTTTTATATTTTTTGAGATATAAACCAAACAAATGATTTTTGTATAAAACAACCTGTATACAGTGTGTCCCAATGTGGGCCTACATGTATTGGTAACTCTGAAACCATTAGAGCTACAGTGTTGGTAAAATTAGGAAAGTTTTAGACAGTTTAATTGCAAAATTAAGTGTGCTTTCAGATTTTATTTATCTTTTAGGGTTTTTAAAATAATTAAGAAAAACCCAAATGATGCATTTTTAACTTTTGTCTGTAGCTCGCAAACTACCAATTTACCCAAATTTTGTATTTTTATAAGGACGCCATATTGGATTTTTACATTTTTAAAAAGAGCTCTTAAAGAGCCTTTTATTGATGTATCATAAGTAAAGGTTTTCAGATTGCTTAAGCTCTAAAAACGATAATTTTTGTTCCATATAATTGCATTTTAAATCCAAATATACTAACATTTAGTATGTAATAAAAACTCAATTTTTTAAGAAAATTATAAAAATATGAAAAAAAAAATAAAAAAACAATCTTTATTTCATATATAAAGTTTAAGAGGCTTACAAACACTATTTTAGTACATACAAAATACTGGTATTAAAATGCGATTTTATAAAAAAACGGTACAAGATATTGATTTAAATAAGGTATAACTTTTTGTGTCCCCTTGTATAATTTTGACTTACTGCCCAATCATTTGCCTATGGAAAAAGCATTGGTATGATTTAACTTAATTGTCCAAATATCAATATTATTGTTGCATCCGTACAACAGTTATAAATAAAATACATTTTTTCACGACCGTTAAAAAAATGCTGTTTTTTTATTCGTTAACATGAAGTTAAAGTACTCCATTCTAGTACATTACATAATGCGTTAAAAAAAGTAACTTTTACTAAAACTAAATTATTATAGTTAGGAAGAGGATAATTGTCTCCTTAAAAATAGGGAGGCTATGATTTTTTATTGCATTATAATGGCCGTGATGCAAAAATTAAAATTAATAAGTTAAGATAAATAAAACATGTATAAAATGGTATTTTGGGAAATTTTCATACGGTCGTGAAAAAATATAGTATGAAACACATGCATAAAGTGTATTTTTTTACTCATAGGATTGCCGCACTCACCTAACGGCTCGTGCTGTCAAACTTCCCATTCGTAAAAAAGTATCACTTTATGCACTTGTTACATAAATTACTATTATTTTATTCTACTTTAAAGGTCAATAACTCCCTAAGAAAGCACGATAGAACATTTTGTTATATTAACTACTATCATTATTTTGACTTACTCTATCACCCCTATCATTTTGAACCTCCACTTTCCGGACACCCTGTATATTTTGCGGTTTAAATAAATAAAATATAAAAAAATTATTTGCGGTATAACGTTGTAACTTTTACGACCTATTATAATAAATTTTATTTTAAAAAACATAATACGTGAAACATAAGATTATTCTATAAATATAAATCATACTTAAGTTGTTAACCCATGTATCGCTATATATCACTGCATTAAAAGGCAATATTTTACAAAAGTAATAAGAAGTTTTAAAACTTCTGACTGATTTATTAACCGTTATTATGCCGATATATCTTATTCACGTAAGTTTCTTGCACTTTTGTAATAATTTTAAAAATGCATTAAAGTTTTTACTTTTAATACATAACTAGAAATGTTACTTACCTTGCTGCAGTAACTTTTTATTAAATAAGTTTATCAAAAATGAAAAAAAAAAACCTTTTATTTGCTGACAGTTTTCAAAATAGTTTAGAGACATTTTTAAAAGTTTTTTCTTATTTAATTTTTAAATAAGATATAAAATTACTAAAATTATTTTCTACAATAATAATTTTTAATATACAGCCAGCGTTGAATTTAGGGGTGGCCCAGAAAGGACATATCTCCCAGAGTAAAAAAATAACCCCGGAATAACAAAAGTATGAATGTAATCTAAAAGTATACAATTCGTTAAATAGGGTGTAGCTTAAGGGTCTGTACGTTCGTAGGCGATACATAGGGTGTCAAAGTTTCCATTTAATATAAGTTATTTATAAATATTTTGTTAAATGAATTATTAAAATTCGGTATTAGGGGTTCTTTAGGCTAAGGAATCAACATACGCTTATGTTTTTGTTGTTAAATGTAGAAAGAGCCAACTGCAATCCCTTACTTATGTCGAAAATACCATAACTTTTTAGTGACTCTGTATGAATATTGTAGCTCTAGTTAAGCAATTCTAATCTCTTATGTTTTCTAAACAAAAAAGGTATATTAAGTTAATATTCCTACCAGTAACCGTTTTCAAGATATCCGAGAATAAAGGTTTTTATATACAAGAAAATTTATTTGTATTCCTTCAACCTTTATTTAGGCCACCCCAAATATATATAATTAATATATTACCAATGCCGTGTCGCTATTTTAACGCCAGTGTGGAGCGTGGATAATGTAGTAGGCGTACTTGCGCAGTTCGCAGAACCTAATTTGTAAATATTTACTAAGCAGGAACAGCTTTTAACTCATGCTATATTATATAAATTAATTAGGAATTTGAATTCGAAAAATTTATCACACATGCCACAAAACAACCCAAAAACCAGAAACATTATAAGACACTAAAAAACAAATACCCTAGAAATAATATAATAAGAACAACAACAATCGCGGAAGACATCGTGAGGTCGGAGTACTAACTAAAGAACAAATTTTAAATTTAATTGTAGAATATTCTGATAACTAATACATCTAATTGTCACTTTATGTAACTTACGAATGCTGTGTTTTTTTTTTCTTGTTTGGTGCATAGGATTGTTTTTAAATAAGTGACTGATAATGGTGGATATTGGTGGTGTGTATCACCACGTATAGGTTAGTCCTGTAATTTTTTTAGTTAATGTAATTAACTAAGAGCGTTAATACAATAAAAAAATATTAGCAAAAAATTGCGTAAAACTATTTAATAATTCAAAGCATAATTCTCAACAAATATCATACCAACGTAAACAACTCGATGAAACAGTTGCGCTCATATTTCTGTGGTGTTGCAACGTTGACAAATGTTGAGTTTGAAATTAAAAGTTAATTTAATTTATAATCTAATTTTCTGAAATAAAAATGATTTTCGGACATATTTTATTATGAACTTTTTGCTTATACTGCGTCTAGACTTGCAACAATTCGATAAGCCGAATAGCGCGCCACATTGCCCCACATAGAGCGGACGTTGACGTGGACGGAATTTACGTCGTTCCAAGGGCTTGGAGAATGATTCCGCGGTGGAGCAGCAGAGCTTGTCGGGTTTTTCCATGAAGAAGAAGAAGCGGGCAAATCTTTTTGAATTGTTTAGAACAAAATTTCTTTTAAAACATAAAATACAAAGTACTTTTGTCATAAAATAATATTCATCAACTATTAATGTTGGGAAGGGGTAATGCTGGCAGTCATTTAAATAATGTTGTTATTAAAAACTATTAAAGGGGAAAATTTATTGGGTAGTAGAAAATATATATAAATATATACATAAATATATATATATTTTAATAATTAACACCAAAGTAGATTTATCATACATCATATTTTTATATATTTTTTTATAAATTTGGCATGTTTAAATTAGGTAGATCTACATATTCTTTTAAATAATATATATATATATATATATATATATATATATATATATATATATATATATATATATATATATATATATATATATATATATATATATATATATATATATATATATATATATATATTGTTTTAACCAATTAAGGTTGTGATTAGGCTAATGATGACCATTTCTATGATCGAAATATGGGCCTGAATTTTTAAATAAATAAATATAAATATTAAGAATGTTAAGTGGTGAAAAACTGGTTTTACTGTTAAAAACACATTTTTATTTAATTGTTAATAAGAGTTTATTATTAGGAATTTTGAAATTCTAAGAGTATACACTTTTTTAATTTCAGAATTTATAAAAGTTTTTATTTTATATGTTATGTAGGGAGGGTACTTAAACTTTTGTTAAAGTAGATTTTTTGGAATCAAAAACATTTACGTAATATTGTTTAAAATTTAAAATAATTCGAAGTAAACTCAATGGAGATATAGCAATTTAAGTAACAACGCCTTATTTATGACTCTTACTACGGATTAACTTAATTTTTTGATCCAGCACGGAGATATGATGGTAACGCAATTCACTTTTTTTAAACGCTTTCGAATAATTGCTGTAATTGCCGTATTTCCTAATAAAAAATTGTACAAATATTGGCGGTATTTCTGTTAAACTTGTAGGGTATAGCACAAAAAAAAAGATATATTAAATCTAACATAACAAACTTAATTTTGATTTTTAAAACAGTGGTAAAAGTAAAGAATAGCTGACTTAATTCGTTTTGAAGGCACAAAGTTTTTTCAAATTTTTTGTCAGTTTTGCCAGGCACTTGTAACTCGCTTAATATTAAAGATAGAGAAAATATGTAAAAGGAAAAGTTTATTAGATTTTTATGTAAAGTTCAGTGGCGTACTTGGATTTTTAATGCTTTTTATTTTAGTTATATATTATAGTTATAATAAAAAGTTGGGATTTTTTTAATGGAACACCCTGCATATTTTATCATCAGTTAAAAGGTGCATTTAAAAGCTGTAAGAAATACCTTATTTATTTTATTATTTTTTAATGGTTTTAGAGGTTAAACAAAATACCACATTTAATATATTTATCTTTTATAGTTTTAGAAATATCAAATTGTGTTATTTTTTACAGCTTAATTGTTTTCATGGACTTTTATTTTAAAGTTATAACACAAAGTTGTTTCTTTCTTAATGGAACAACCTATATATTTTATTATTAGTTAAAAGGTTCCCTTAAAAGTTGTAAGTAATACCACATTTATTATAATATTTTTTAATGGTTTCATAATTATGGCCATCATCGAGATGTTTTCTAATGAAACCCCTGTATAACATATTACTGGTACAGAGATATTTTAAAGAGGTTAAACAAAATATCACATTTAATATATTTATCTTTTATAGTTTTTAAAATATCACCATATAAATAACAAAAATAGCACCAAGATTTAGTATCACATATTTTTTAAACTGCTAAAGAAAATCATTTTAAATGTGGTAAATTCCTAAAGGTCTTTAAAAGGTCTATTTATTAGTGATAAAATGCACAGGGGTTTTATTTAAAATATTCCATTTTACTATCGAACTCCTGACGATGGCTATATTTTCGAAACTTTGGCAGATTAAATATATTAAATGTGGTATTTTTACGGCTTTTTGGAAGACTTCTTTATTGGTAATAAAATATACAGGATGTTTTATAAAAAAACTTGTGGTATAACATTAAAATTATATATTATGAGAAAATATAGGTACGCCACTAAATTTTAAGTAAAAACTCCTAAAACTTTTTAATTTATAAGTTTCTATCTCAAATATTAAGCAAGTTACAGATGTTTGGCCAAATTGACAAAATTTGAAAAACATTCTGTATCTCCATACGAGTCAAGTTAGCTATGATTTACCTTTATAATTAAAGGACCCCGCAGGTAAATTCCCATTCCTAGTGGTATATTTTCATAAACATTTTGGGGGTTACCGATGATATTTTGGATTTAGGGCTGCCCAAAGTGACGTCACTAGATAATATATAAACGCACATTATACTACTTTACTTTAAAGACATTTTTACATAACAAAGATAAAAGATAAGAATATTGATAATTTGGTAAACATACATATATTTAAAATATATTATTAGGTTTTGAAGTTTGCTGAGCCGCACGGAATCTACAGGGTGGCCCAAATCAAAGCCTAAAAAATTGTGCCAATACAAGCATATTTAGGATGGTTTAAATCATAAAAAAAAGTAAAAATATTTTGGGGTATTTTTTAATTACACCTATTACTTTTAAATAGATTTTAAATAGCTTGGGTTTTTAGAACAGCCCTACAGGATTTATCAAGTTAAAATTATAATAAATAATACTTACAATGAACTATTTTATTTAATAACGGCTAAAACATTAAAAGTATATAAAAATATATATAAGTTAGGTTACATTTTTTAAGGAAAATACAGGGTGTTATGGAAATACTTTAATATATTGAAGTGGGTGACTCCTGGGACACACTGAGTACTTTTTTTTGTTTAATTCAAACTTTTTTACAATTGGTAAAAATATCTTCTTTTCACCTAT
>JACEGR010006426.1:0-60876 GCA_014170235.1 Listronotus bonariensis | reverse complement strand
TTCTTATACCTTACATCGGTGTGTTTATCACACCGAATAGGTAAGGGATACGTTTCACTTTTAAATCATATGTCGAAAGTTACCTCTTTTGATTAATATAGTAGGAAGTGTCAAAATTTACAACAATACAGTTTTATTTTTGTTTAACTAGGCTTGACTCTTTATTGTTATTGTTAAATTAATGAAAAATATGTTCTTAATAGCTATTATTATTTTGTGACAATGCATATATAAGAAAACAATGTGTTTTATTGTGTAAAGTAGGAATTATAGAAAGAAATCAGGTGCATATACGTTTTACTTGAGGGATTAAGTAACACTGTATTGCTTTAAACAACGTTAAGGCGCTTATATTTAGGAAATTTAAAAAGCTATGTTTTTATATTTCAATTAAACCCTTTTAAATACACTGCCAATTAGGATCTAGGACATCTTGGCGTGGCTGTTTTGGCTTGGCTATTTCGGCGTCATCTATAATAATACATTAGTTTTAAATAACAATAAAATATTTAAAAACTAAGTGTTCTTGAATAATACTTCAGTGTTTAACAACAACAAAAAAGATGGTTAGTCACACAATCATGATGATTGAATAATACTTTAGTGTTTTTAACAATAAAACAGTTAAAAATAGGTTATCTTAAATAATACTTCAGTGTTTACCAACAACAAAAAAATGGTCAGTAACACAATGGTGATGATAATTGAATAGTACTTGAGTGTTTATCAACAATAAATCAGTCAGCTAGAACATGCGCCATCTTCAATAGAACTTCAGTGTTTATCAATAACAAATTGAGATTATCAGTCAAACAATGAGTTATCTTAAATAATACTTTAGTGTTTAACAAAAACACTTAAGATGGTTAGTCACACAATGATGATGATGATTGAATAATACTTTAGTGTTTATCAACAACAAAACAGATGGTTAGTCACAAAATGACCTATCTTAAATAATACTTAAGTGTTTTTTAACAGTAAACAGTCAAAAATAAGTTATCTTGAATAATACTTCAGTGTTTATTAACAACAAAAAATAATGTTAGTCAAAAATTAAGTTACTTAGAATAATACTTCAGTGTTTATCAACAACAAAAAAACATTTTCAGCCAAAAAATTAGTTATCTTAAACAATACTTCTATGATTATTAGCAACAAAAAAGACGGTCAGTCAAAAAATAGCTAATCTTGAATATTACTTTAGTGTTTATAGATCAACAATAAAAATTGTCAGTATTAACATAAGGTAAACCTAAACTATACTTTAGTGTTTAACAATCTCGTATAAAAATTAGGATTGTATTCCACCATATGTTATAATCCAATAATATCACATTTTTTCTCTAAATGACCTGTTAGTTTTAATTCCGGTAAACTTTTATGTAAAGCTGCTAAATTAAAATGCAAATACAACTCAAACCACTAATTAAGGCTTGTTGGGTTCATTTGGTTAACATATTAATTCTTCAACAGTTTTCGGTTTTTATAGCGGAACGACTACGACCAACCAAAGAATGTCAGGAATGTTAGTTCGTTCTCTGTTTTTATATCGCTGTTTGCTATCTTGCATTTCTTTTGCACAGGTTGTTGTACTTTGCATGGTCTTCCATTGATTATAAGTGATGACTATGACCTACTAAGTCGACATAAATGACCTACTTTTATGGTGTATTTTTACCGTAGTGACTTAAAGAAAGGTAGATTTTAAGTGGATGAGTGTGATATGCGTTTAATCCGATAACAGGGTGTAGTTTACAGATTTTTATAGCCTTGTTATAAATAAAATTAAAAGACGAAGAAAGATAATTAAGAAAAAGCTAGGTCATTTAGTAGTAAAGATTTAGACCAATACTGTCAAAAAGTATTGTAAAGTATTTAACACTTTTACAGAATTCGCACAGTCATTTCATATTAGAAGAAAAACAAACAAGTGGTATAGGCCTATATTCTTTTAAGACATGATCAGTGAATAAACTGATAGGAGTAAAACTGATACCCATCTTTTAAAACTTATGTGGCTAACCTTATTTGAATGTTTATTAATATTTCAAATTGACATCTGTCACGTGATTAACTGATCATGATCAGTTGCAAGTGAACTGATAGAAGTAAAACTGATCATGTGTTAAAAGAATGCCACTTAACTGGGACCAACCACATACACTGCATTCCAATTAAAACAAGCCACCCCGTGTAATTTCGTTATTTGCAAACTGATAAAAAAATTTGAAACATGTTATTTTTAGGGACAACACAAACGTCAAAAAGTTTAAATGGAGGGAAGGATCCAGTCATACCTTCCCTCAAAGAGATTTAAATTCTCTTTTTAATAATCTTTAGTTTTTGAAGATCGGTTTAGTAGTTTTACCCTAAATACCGAGGGTTCCTAGCTCAACCCTATAACTTATTTATTGTTTAAAATATCAAAATAAAATTACGTAGCTATATCAGATAAATTTATGCGTTATTTCACAAATCAGTGGTTTTCTAATACATCCGATTGAAAGATATGCTGTATATTGGTTAGGCGGATTCATTTATTCGATGTTTTTTTATTGGGTATACGTCAAATGTCAATCTAGAAAGAATGGGACAGCTTCGATCCTGGTCCCAGGGTGTAGCGAGCTGACTCAGTTCGGCCCTGTTAACCTATATGAACTGGTTGGTCGTCTGAAACAAAAAAAATCCCAAAACCCAAAAAATATAATTAAAAATCGACGTTTCTGTGGCAAGTCAGCCATTGTTTTCAAGATAAAATTAAATTAAAAATTAAATTAAAAGTTATCTAATATTTAAGTTAAAAATGTTAAGTTTTATATTACGAATATTCTGAAAATGTTTTGAGATTTGTGTTATTAGTGACTAAAATTTCAAAATATTTTCAGAAAACTCCTAACTTAAAGCTTTAAATTGTAAATTTTTAAAATTTAAATATTAGGTAATCTTTATTTCAATTTTTTATTTAATTTTATCTTAACAACGGTGGCGGACTTGTCACCAAAACGTCGATTTGTAATTAGAATTTTTTTTGTTTTTTTTTTTTTTTTCATTTTGTTTCAGGTGACCGGCAAGTTCATACGGGTCCATAGGACTGAACAGGGTCTGCTCGCTACACCCTGGAACCAGGATCGAAACGGTCCCATTCTTTCTAGATTGACTTTTGTCGTGTACCCAACAAAAAGACCATTGTACTTCTGCTTTAGTCGGAAACGACTTTAACTTTTCTATTTTAAATGAACCACTCGGTATATTTTTATTAATTTAATTAGTAAATGCTATTCCGCTGCAGTGCAGTAGTATTAAGATTATGATGGGCACTGACTATGGAATCCATGAGTCGTGGAAAAGCGATTTAAACACTAAATTGAATGAAACGATTATAAGAGTAATGGATAAGGCGTGGTTACCTAAACCGCTGTTTTTTCATTAATATTGCTCTGATTTTTCCAAACACTTTTACATAATTTTTTAAAATGTTCTTTTAAAAAAATATCAAAGGAAAGTTTAAAAACCATAATTCATCAAAATATATTCTGTTGTTTAACATATTTTTATCCAAATTTAAAATAAGCCAATATTTATACAGGGTGATTCAAAAATCAATCACAAAACTTAAAGGGTGATTCCTGACAAAATAAGGGAAGAGCTTTGTATATATATATTTTTAATGTTATTCGTTTTCGAGTTACAAGCCGTCAAAGTTCAATTTTTATTTTGGTTTTTTCGCCATATTGCATTTATTTTTTAACCAATCCAGTTGATATTTAACACACAAAGTCGATAAACCTCACCGTTTAGGCACCAATAGACATGTAAGTTTTCTATCAATTTCAATCAAACTACCTACATACATACAGGGTGTCCAGTAACTCAACCGACAAACGGTTCGATTCGGACAAATCGATTCTTCAACAGAAAATAAGAGAAAACTTCATATAAACATATGTCTTGAACGTCTTAGTTTTTGAACTACGGTGTGTTAAATATTAAAAAAAAACTTTTAACTAAGACGTTTAGGACATGTGTTTATATGAAGTTTTTTTCTTATTTTTTGTTGTAGAAGCAGTTTGGTTAAGTTTGTCGGTTGAGTTACTGGACACCCTGTATGTATGTAGGTAATTTAAATAAAATTGATGATAACTTTGATGTCTATTGGTGTCTAAACGGTGTGGTTTATCGGCTTTAATAAAAAGTACCTTATTTTTTAAGTTTTTGTTTGTCTATAAAATGGCGCCCCCAGCTTTGCGGTATCTGTCAAAATAAATAGGTTATGATGTAAATAAATTTTAAGTTTTAGGTATAGTGCCCTCTGGCGGTATTTAAAAAAGTACTTTTGTCTTAAAATTTTAGAAACTGCAAAGCTCGATTTGTGTGCGGAATATGAACTAAATTGGTTAAAAAATAAATGCAATATGGCGAAAAAACCAAAATAAAAATTGAACTTCGACGGCTTGTAACTCGAAAACGAATGAAATTTTGAAAAAAATGTATATGAAGCTCTACCCCTATTTTGTCAAGTAGAATCACCTCCTTAAGTTTCGTGATCGATTTTGCATCACCCTGTATATTTATTGTAAACGTATACTTGGGCATTAGAAATTTAAGGTGAACGGTAATTTACCGTATTGGTAAAGAATCTTTATTTTTTTTTAAATGTTTTAATAGGTTATTCTTAAACACACGCACATACTTATTTTGCAGTAATGCAAACTACATTATTAGAAAAGATTTTACAAATTAAATCTTAAGATCATTTAATTCCTTATATGTAAAAAGAAAGTCTTGCACAATTATTCAGTGGCGTCTAAATCTAATTTATACAGGGAAAATTATATTTAAGCAATTTTCCTTTAAAAGCAAGGTTGCTTGGAGTTCACTTACAGTTTTTAGATGATATTTTTGTTTATCGGTTCAAAAATAAAGCTCCTGGAATAATGGAATAATAGTTAGTTAGGTTTTGTAGGGTATAAGCAAGTTTAGGATAACTAAAGTAATGTCGCATTATTTATTGTGTTTTGTTCATTAAAGTATTCACAAAAAGTCAAAATGTCAAAAACCCTTCCAGCGATACCTGGGAAAAACGATTATCTAAAGAACGAACAATGATCCAGCACTATGATATGATGCACCGCAATTCACATTTTTTTCGAGGAACTTTCAAATAATTGCTGTCACTGCCAATTTTCTTTAAATTTCTTAACAAAAATTGTACATAATATTTTTCTTATGTCAAATTTAATTTACTATTGAGCTTAAGCATGAAATTTTGACTTTTTCATCAAAAAAAAAAAAAATATATATAATAAAATAAAAATGTACCTCTGAGAAAGAATTAACTTAAGCCCTCCCCGTAAATCAAAATACAAATGATAATTTTAATAAAAATAACGGTTTTTTAATAAGTTTTACTTTACCCAATTTGTATTGAAAACAATAAATAAACGCCAGGTTTTTAAATATTGACTGCACGTGGTTTAGTAACTAAGGTCTATACGTATTAATTATATGAGAAGCAAAAATTAAGAAGGAATATTATCAAACATTTTCAACCTTGAGTTAAAGATAGTGACACATGTTTAAAATGTTCATCTTTATAATACGTTATTAATATGAAGTCATTTTTCTTTTATCCTCAAAAAAGTAATTAAAATTTAGGTATTTAAACAAAAAGGATAATATCGTCCCAAACCAATTGCCAATGTTATTATCTGCGCGAAACAACGCACATTTCATGGGCTAAAAAACGGTTTGTGCGCAAGCAAATCGAGGGTGAACGCGCCTGGCGCCAAACAGGCTATCTGCATTATCGAAAAGAATTTGACGACGCCGTCCTGTTTTCCGTTCGGAGAACGGTAGCTAATGAGCGTCACGATCAGATGGCGGGCGAAGGGCACGGGGTGCCGGTGTTTGTATTTTGCCGCGGCTTTTAAGTGCGCATGTTCGTCCACCCTTCATTTGTTTACCGCGCAAGGTTCGAAAAAATCCCAAAAATACTTCTTACCACTGCGGATCTAAATGTAGGTTATCTATGTTTAGAAATTGATACAAGATATACACATATATCCGTACACATGTTTGTTTAGATGTTAAATGTTCAATTTTTTGCACGTATTTGTATTTATAATTTAAAATATTTTCAACAACACCCATTTTTTTTTTATTAAAATCCTAATTTAATTTCAAATAGAATGAAATCCATCCAATACCATTGACATTATTTCAACTAGATTTTTATCGATATATTTCGTTTCAAAAGAAATTTTATAAAAAGTTTTAGGTTTACCTTATTGGATTTTACGAATAATACGTTTAATATGTTTGTTAAACTCTTGAACGGTAAAATACAATGAAAATATTTTCTGTCCAGTCGAAGAGGAAGATTTAAATTGGGCATATTTTTATAAACATATTCGTTTATGACTTTTATCACAACCCTATAATTTTTAAAATATGGATTCTTTTGTATTAACATTTTAAATCTAAATACGATAGGTATATGCATAGCACACCCTAGGGGGCCCTAGACACCACTCAAACCTTGTCTGGACACATTTGCCTATATGGTTCATTTCTTTTGGAGGGGAGCGCTGGTTGCCTCTGAAGGGTTCAACCCCTCAGCCCCCGCCCCGTGTTACCCCAGTGGCTATATGATTTAATACAAGGGTTATTTAGAAATCGCTTTTTAAATTTAAATTTTAAAAAGTTTACATATGTAATTTAAAATAATATCTAAGTTTCTGCCACTTCCGGTTAAACCGGAAAACATTATGTATATAAAACTACATAGTTTGTTTTAAATTTTGTCTTTTAAAGTTTTAAATTAAAAATATCCCAGTTTTAATCTCCTCAAGATTTTATATTTTTAATAATAATCTACCGTAGATTTTCATTAACTTTTCTTTATATATCTTTGGTTGGGCTAGTTACTTATTACATCAAGGGATTGGTATATTATAAACATCTTATTAAAAGGTATTTAAGTAAATAACTTCTTTGGTACCAGTTTGCAATTTTCTAAAAATAAAGGGTTATACCTTAAAATGAATTTGAATTAAAATTGCCTAAATTAGTTTTTTTATTTCTTTACGATAATGTTTAATATAATTGCATTAAACCAAAAATTAATAATAATCCCCTGCATAAAATATATAAAAAAAATTCTAAACTAGATTATATTTTTAAGGATACTTTTCCTGCCAATTATTTTTTTATTTTTTTTAATATTAACGAAACACGGCTTTAAAAAAAAAAAATTCCCATATGAGAATTATGCAAAAATAATAAAATCTTAAACTAGCACATTTGATTTTAAAGTATCCCGTTAGAGTACTACTTACCTAGATACTTTTATAAGTACTTTACAGTTTTTACAAGCTGCAAAATTTCCAATAATTTTTCACTAGGTCGTTTAAAAAAATTAATACAACACTCTCAGCCTGAAGGAATTTCCAAAATCCGAAGCACTACTTACCTAATTATTTTATTTTTTCACTAAAATCACAGACGATTAACGGACACGGAACAGGTAGACTTGCACACGAAGATAACCAGCGCAAATGCTTCTTCAGGTACCTTGAACTTCACTTTATATATGGTGACCTACTTACCTCTGATGGCAGAATCGGACGCAGCAGTCTCTAAACTGGATGGAACAATCTAGTTTGCTATCATTGGCGGCGCGAAACTGACCAAGGTGCAAATGAAAAACAGTTCTTGATAATTTTTTAGATAAAAATGCAACTATGATATATAGATCTTAATAACCACTGTATATATTTACATTGTAGGTTTATTTACTGACCTAAAACGAATTCAATAATAAATTTTTAACTGTAATTTAATCACTTCTTTGTACACTAGTGAAAAAATTTAAAGGATACAAAAAAGCTCCACATTTTTTGACGGTTTTTAAATGGCTGTATTTCGCTTAAAAATTATTGTACTGAAATAAAAAAACATTTAAAATCTTGAACTTTCTAATTTTAAAATCCTATGGTGAAATTTTTTTCAAGCAACGTCTACCACGCAATCCTAATGAATACCGAAAAGATTTTTTAATTTGAAATATTTTCGGTTCTTTTTTTCGTGTCTAAAAACTTGATTTTGTTTCTACTTAACCACTATATGGATCGAATAACCTGTTCGTTTAGCTTTAATTCTCTTTTTTTAAAAGTTCGATATGACCACTTTTGGCTGAGATATTGAACTTTGAACGAAAAAGAACCTTTTTGTCTTTAACCATCAATATCTCAGCAACCGCTGATTGCACAAGAAAATTAAAGATGGTTTTAAAATCTTAAATAAACACTCCATCAAAAATCAACTATTGTTTTTTGACAAAGAAATGGAGAGAGAAAAACGAACAATTTTAAATCTTAAACTAGGACTAACCAAAAAATATGTTTTATTTAAAACCTGACAGATCATTTTTTTAACCTACTTTATAATAATGCAAAGGATGGACACGAAATGATGTAGGTCTAGGGATGTCAGATTTTAAAAGAACATCGATATCGGTAATTATTGTTTTGGCTAATATCGATTATTCGATACATCGAAGAGCAATATACCGATATTTGATAGAGAAAAAATATCTATAAATTATCTAATATTACATAATTTTTCTTGTTTTATTTTTCTTAACAGGTAGTGGGTAAATAAATACGGCATTATAGTAAAAATTACCTTATACTTTAAGTTTTTTTAAAATTTTACTGTACATTTTTGACAGTTTTAAAAATTTAAGTTAAAAACATATCTTTTTAATTTTGACTTTTGATTTACCACAAATATCGATGAAAATTATCGATATTTGATTTCCGATATATCGATATTTGAAAATAATCGATATATTGTTGCCATCCCTCTGTAGGCCTCCACGTTAAGACACTAACTTAACTACAACGGATTTGGACATTGTTGTTCTTCATTGTCAGTGGTTTGATTGTTTTAAATTAATTAATAATACACCAAAAGTATTAGAAACATATAAATATGCAAATACTTTTCATTAAAAACCAAAATCTTTGTACCGTATTTAAGCTTTATCGTTGTGATGATATACTTGAAAATATTGTACACATTTAGAAATATCCATTAAAAAATATTTTGTGTACTAGACAAAAAGTATATACGTTTTTAATATAGCACACTCTTTATTATATAGTGTGTTTGATAAAGTTGGAACCATATGGAAAACTTTTTTTTATTCATTTTAGAAAAAAAGTTATTCCTTATAAAAAGTTCTGCATGGTCCAAAACCTAAAATGCAATCATCAGATATTAAATTGTGTTAGTCATCTACGAGATTTGGCCAAAAATTTTATTTTTGCTTAAGTGTTAAGTAAATTTTGCTTATATCGAAAATTGTTGTAAACAAAATATGTTTAGAATTAAATATTAACCCTAAATATGCAAATGTATTTATTTACACTTTTTTCCTGCGATAATCGAGAAAATTTAAGTTTGTCCATTAGTGCATTGTACATTCTTCTTGTTGTTGGATAACAGTAAATTTATGAAGTTAATTTTAAATTGTCCTATGAAATTTTAAATTATAAAATGTGTTGCACTAATGTACAAATCTAAAATTTTAGCATCTTCGATTTAAAAAGAAAATGTTTTTGTAAATAAACAAAATTGAATATAATAATTTAGAGTAATTTTTAATTCTAAACTAGGGGTGTGCGAATATGGTTGGAATTGAATCAAGTCAAATATTTATATTCGATTTGAAATCCGAATCGAATAATTCGAATTTGCGAATTATTCGAAATTCGACGAATAATTCGAAAATTTTCGAATAAATCGATTTTTTCAAATAATTTGCAAAATTTCCAATAATTTATTTATTTATTTATTTATTCATTCATAAATTAATATAAATTACAATTTGAATACTTATTATTCTAATAAAAATATGTTTTATCTACTAACAATCTAAAAACAATCTGCACCTAGATTTGAAAACCTGTATGTGCAGTTCAGAATTTTTTGAATAATTCACGAACAATGCGAATTATTCACTAATAATCAAAATACAAATAAATTCCCTATTTTATCCAATTAAGATTCCATAAAATCAGGCATTAAAATATTCTACTGACCCATAACCCATATACTTTTCGATCAAAAATTAATTATCCGAAGAAGACAATTGCTCAATTTAAATATGTATTTATCTTAGTCAGTAACAAAAATCTAGATACTATTATACTAGCAAGAGATCCTTTCAATTCATTTTACCTTTATTAATTTTTAATTTACCTTTAAAAAAATTAGGAGAAAAAGGTTATACAAACACTGATAAAAAAATGAACTTGATTCAAAAGCCAAAATCTTGACCATTCGAAGAAAATACTTTCCTTAAATCAAAAGAATAAAATTCCTGATCTAAGAAAAAATTTGAGAACAAGAATAGTTTTTTTGCTCAAGAATTTAAAATTTATAATTTATTCTCTTGGCTCCAAAAATTATTTCCTTCAAAATGTGGTCTTTGGGTCAAATCTTTTTTCCAGTTTATAATGTTTCAAAACTTTATAAAATATATTTTTTTAAGTTTTCTATATATGTTTTAAAATATTTTATCCATGAATAAAAATTAAAATAATTTTATCATCGGATTTAGTATCATATTTATTACTTTGAACAAACATTTTTAGTAAATTTTACATAATATTTTTTTATTTATGTAATTAGTAATTAAATCTTATGGTTTAAATAAAATGTATATTATTTGTTAAATTTATAGTTAAATATCAAACATAACAAATCCTAAATTCAATATTTTCGAAAATTCGCGAATACTACAATAATTCGTAATAATTCAATTTATTCGAAAAAATCGAATTATTCGAATTATTTCATTTGTTTCGAATTATTCGGTAACTTTTAATTTGAATATACGAATTATTCTATTCGAGTTTCGAATCGAATATTGATATTCGATTCAATATGAATAATTCGTAAGTTCGAATTATTCGCACACCCTTATTCTAAACGTCTTTTCTTTATAAAAATATTCGATTTTAACAAAAGACAGGTAGTTTACTCTTAAGCAAAAATTACATTTTTACCAGAGCTAGATGGTGTAGATGACTGATACAATTTATCAACTGATGGTTGCTTTTTAGTTTCTAGACCATGAAAACTTTTTACAAAGAATAACTTTTTTGGTTAAATTAATAATAAAAAAATAATCATATGGTTTCAGTTCTGGTTAGTTACCATAAAAAAGATCTTTAAAAGAGCTTAAAAAAATACCACATTAAATATATCTAGCTTTATTAGTTTCGGAAATATGGCTATCAAATTACGTATTTTTGTAAATTTTGTCGCGCAGCAGCAATCTTGAAATTTTCGTCTGTCAATTACACTCTAAAATATAGTATTTATGAAATAATTTTATTTTTCCAAATTTTATTCTTTTTAAATTACCGCCATTTTGTCGTTGGTAACGGTAATGGCTTTATATTCTGGGGTTATAAAGTACTCGTCAGGAGCTTTAAAATGATGTGCCACAAGACTCCCATTTTCATTTAATTTTTCTGTTCAAAATGGCGCCCAGCTGTCAGTTTAACATTTATATCTGTCATCCTGTTTAGAATTTGGTTAATGTTGTCTCACTAAAGTCCTTAAATTTCCATAAAAAAATACCAAACAATTCAGAAGTTAGGAGGGGGTCCTGAATTTAGACAAGCACTGTACTGTGTAATCTAATAATAGTTCTTAAAAAGTATTAAACAAACAATTGTAAAATTTTAAAAGAGTTTCTTATATCTATTTTATTATTTATCAATTTTTTTCCAGTCCAATGTTCTTCCAAGCAAAAAAAACATTGTTTTTAAATACAGTGCAAATACTTGTTTATTTGAATTAATCGCTACTTCACATATTAACAGTTTATCTCTTCTTATTAACCTAAAAACGTAACCAAATATTTTCTAACTGTACTCGGACAGTACTAAACAATCATGTAAACAAATCATATTCTTGTTCTGCCGGCTATATATCTATCTGCGTAATTATATACAGAGTATGTTTTTTTCTACGTAAAGTTCTTAAAAACGACGATCTTATTTCTGGACTATTAAAAACAGCTAAGAGATGACCAAAGTGTAAAAATATTAAAATAATATTTTAGATAAAATATGATTAAAAATATTATATTTTAACAGCATTAAAACCTTTTTTGATTCTATACCCTTATTTACCACGATTCTCAAATATTAATACCAAAAATTAAAAAGAAAAACTACATTTTAGTCATAAACTGGCTGTAAATTAGTGCATGTAATTAGATATTGACAGTCACGTAAGACAGTAACACTTAATATTTATTTACTAACCTAAAATAACTTCCAGGAAACAATTGTGTTAGATAACACAGAAGTAGAAAGCTTTGGATAAAATATACGGAAAATATCAAACAAATTTTTGAAAAAGAACACCCTGTATATTTTAAATATTTATAGGTTTTTCGTAAGTAGCTTTATAATTAAATATTGTGCAAGGACAGACTAGTTCATCATAGTATATAAAAGTTTTAATTTTCTTAAAATATTTAATAAACTTTTAATTTTCTTCTGGACAAAAGCCAAATAATATTTTGTTCAAACGTAATCTCCCTGAAAACAAATATATCATAAAATAAGAACAATAATTAATAAGAACAATATAACTTTCAACTTGCATAATTTTTTTCGATTTAGATTTTTCGGAAAAGCTGCTGACAGCTAAGTTGACAGTTGTTAAATAATTTTTCCACTTAAAATTTTATATTTGACATACCAATTCTTGAAAGCGATTTGTCAAAATTAATAGGAAAGAAATATTCCCTAAAATTAACTTTTTAAAATGATGTGTCCATTAACATTAAATGCTTTAAAAAAAATAATAATAATAAATAAAAATAAATTTTAAAACGTTTTTATGGAACAGTAAAGTTGATGTTCATAAAAGAGTGGCCACGCCAGCTTTTTGCTATTGTGGTGGTCAATGGGGGTATTATTTCTAGAGGTCCGAAACTGGATTAGTTTCTACAAAAATGCTTTTGTTACAACCAAAAGAAGCTGATGTGGTTAGTAGGATAATACTTTACAACACGAAAATTAAAAGCCACGTTGTTTGTTCACGTGACATCCAAAAAAAAAAAAGAAAACCTTTACGTTAGTACATATTTCAGGCTAGGGCCACCACTGCCCCCCGCGTCACCAGTGTTAAAACATTAAGTAGTTCTTTAAAATAACTCAAACTTAATTCAAACAAATGAACGGGTGGAAGAACATGCGCACTTAAAAGCCGTGGCAAAATACGAGCACCGGCTACCGTACCCTCCGTCCACGATCTGACCGTGACGCTCATTAGCTTCCGTACTCCGAACAGAAAATCAGAGTGGCTTTCCAGTGACGCATATAGAGCGCTCAGGAGCATTTGTTCTACTTTATGGCGTTCCAGTGACGGAAAGTGTTATGTACATAAACTACTCCGATTTTCTTTCCCCTTGCCCCTCATGTACCAGCCCCTCTTTTGTTTTTGTGCTTCAAATGTGTTTTTATGGTAAAGGATGGATTTTTAAAATTAGTTGTTTAAAATGGAATTAGATATTAAAAAGAGATTATAAGGAGTAAAAAAACGAATTTTTAAAATTTCTTAAAGTTATCTCTCTTTCCTTGTCTAAGGATGCGTTCCAGTGACTAACTTTTTATAGCAGATCAAGAGCTTTAAGCCCTGGAGCGCGACGAACAAAAATTTTCGTCACTGGAAAGCTGTTTGGCGCCAGGCGCGATCTCCCTCGATTTGATTGCGCACAAACCGGTTTTTCGCCCATGAAATGTAACTTTTGTTTCGCGCAGGTAATAACATTGGCAATCCATCGAGATCAGTGAAAACAGTGCGTTACAATTAAATAAAAATATTAAGGTGTTAGATGTCAAAAAGCATATACAGTGTTATTGTAGTTAGGGTCGTTTACGGCTAAACCGAAAGTGATAGAAAACAACTACAATAATTTTTTGGAAATATACACATTTATGTTATATACCTGAGTAGCATATTTTATTTAAATATTTAAAGACCTTTAAGATTATTTTTACTAGACCTTCTTCTCCATCTAAACCTTTATTTTTTTTTCTTTAGAAGTGCAAGATAACCCTAATAAGTAAATTTTACCACAAAAACGTCTCCCCTAAAAATAAATATTGACTTGTTTCAGGACTTTTTCATAAATGTTCAAACAACGGAATTTTACGGGGTGGCTTGATTTAATTGAAATGCACTCAATATCGACACACAAAAATGTTTTGGTTAAATGTTATTAAATATGAATTTAATAAAAAATTGGCCTGCCTCTACGTAGAAAAATGCGAAAAAATAAAATTAATCAAAAAGTGAAATACATTAATAAACTACTGAAATCAGTAATTGATGCTTTAATTTACTCTATTAGACACTTAGTGTAAAAAGTTTATTAGTTAATCCAGCTAATTAAATATATGAGAGTGAAAATTTAGCTAATTTGATAACCACTAATCATGGTCGACGGCCGACAAAGTAGAAAACTAAACTTTGTACAAATGTACACGTTGCGGGTGCATTAAGTTAACTGTTATAAGGGGTGGTAAATCGCCTAAAAGTTGCTTCATTACATTTTTAATAATATACAATTACAATTTATATATATTTTAATACTTTTAAAGATATGATTCTAACTTTGTTTAAAGAAGAGGTTTTAAAATAAAGTTGTGAGCAGACTTCCACAATATGTTATTTTCACTGATCTCGATGGATTGCCAATGTAATAACCTGGGCGAAACAAAAGTTACATTTCATGGGCGAAAAACGGTTTGTGCGCAAGCCAGTTGAGGGTAAACGCACCCGGCGCCAAACAAACTATGCGCATTATAGGAAAGAATTTTTGACGGCGTCCTGGTTTTCGGTTCAAAGTACGGTAGCTAATAAGCGTTACGGTCAGACCGCGGACGAAGAGTACGGGGTGCCGGTGTTTGTATTTGGCCACGGCTTTTAAGTGCGCATGTTCGTCCACCCACTGCGCGAGGTCGTAAAAATCTGAAAAATGCTTCTTGCCACTGCAGATCTAAATGTAGGTTATCTATGGTTATTTTCAGTTAGAGATGGCGCCTAAATTTCGCAAATAAATGGATTATTTGAGTAAAACTCGGGCGGAAAAATTACTTTATGTCTGTTTAAAATTAAATACCGAGAGTTACCGTGCGACATAACCCGTTTTGAATGTCTATAAATTCCAATTGTTACAATCGTTGTAGTTTCTAAGATAGTCAAGTCAATGGCGTAAAACGGGCAATCTCTGAAAGCCCTTAAAAAGAGGTCCGATTTTGATATATTTTATATGGTATTTAAAATTAGAAAATTCTTAGAGAAAGGAAATATATATTTGTATTTTTTAAACAATACAAATATTATTTATACATGGTGTCTCCAAATGTTTACCGAGAAAGTTTAAGGGGGATTCTCTAACAAAAAATAAGAAAAAACTTTATATGACCATTGAACATATATCCTAGACGTCCTACTTTTGAAACTACAAGGTGCTAAAATTTAGGAAAAACAATAAATCTTATTTATACAGGGTGTCTCCAAATTTTTACCGACAAAGTTTAAGGGGGATTCTTCAACAAAAAATAAGAAAAAAACTTTATATGAACTTTGAACATAAACCTAGACGTCCTACTTTTGGAACTTTAAGGTGCTAAAATTTAGGAAAAACAGTTATTTCAATTAGCTTTTTACCAATATAGACATTTTGGGAACTTTTGAGACGTCTTTTATGCCTTAAAGGATATTTTTTGACATATAAAAAAAATTGCGGCAGTGTTGTCTGTGAGGCATTTACTGCAAATAGTTTTTAAGAAACGGTACTCCACCACAGTTTCTTAACAAACAAATATTATTTTGGATTTCCGTTAGGTTTGAAATAAATTTCTTTCTCTCTCTTTTCTGACTTTTTTTATTTAATGTATGGTTTTCGCTTAAGAAAATAAAAATCTTATCTCGGCATGGTCAAATCGTTATCTGTTTAGTATTGTGATAGCCATGTTAGGAGTACTTTACTTACCAATTACCAATTATGATATGAATTTAAAGTTAAAACATTGATGATATATTGACTAATCTTTCCCTGGGGAATTTATTTTGATTTAAAAAATATATGTATAGAGAAGGTGATATTATTTACTGTAAAGTAAATATTAGCCATATTAGCGTACATAAAAAGATATTAAATTTGTTCAAAAATCAAAGAGGAATTTAATAAATTATTTTTTATGTTAGAAAAAAGCAGTGGAGTTCAATGTTTGTCTAAAAAAATATTTACCTTATAAACGAGACTGATAAAAATTATTGTTTGTTCTATAAGTAATTTTTTTTACGTTTAGGAGTCCCCTCTTGAATTTGTTTAAATATCTGAACCAGGATAAAAGTTATAAAAAAACAGTTACACACACACAGGTATTATTTTTTTTTAATTTTGGTGCCATGTGGTTCCAAAAGTAGGACGTTTAGGACATATGTTTATATGAAGTTTTTTTTCTATTTTTGTTATTAGTCATCCCTTAAAGTTTGTGTTTGGAAGAGTTTTTAGACAACATGTATAAATAACATATACTAATTCTACAATAAAAAAATATGAAAAAAACTTCATATGAAATATGTCCTAAACGTCTTAGTATTTGAATGAAATGAAATGGTATGCCACTGAGTTTTTCTGAAATAAAAAAATCCATTAGGTTGGAAGAAATTTGATATTTTAACTTTTTTATTTGATGTACGGTTTTTGCGTAAATAAATAAAAACCATATCTGGGTCATTTCGTATGGACAATAACAAATTCTGCAGTGAAAATTACCTTCGATATATTTATATTCTTTATTTAGATAGGGATTAACCACGTCAAGAAATGGTTTTTATTTATTTAGGCGAAAACAGTGTATTATATAAAAACAAGTCAAGAGATCAAATTTGTGTCAAACTAAATGGGAAATTTAAAAAAATATTTTTATTGTAGAAAAATGCAGTGGCGTACCATTTTGTTCTTAAAAATATTTACTTTAAACCCCTTATGAACGACACTAGTAAAATTTTCTTTGTATGCCCAAAAATGTCTCTTGGTGCATAAAAAGCCTCCCCCAATATCTAAATTGGTATAAAAGTTATTATAAAAAAATCCAATTAAAAAAAATACACTTTATAGTTTAAAAACTAAGACGTTTAGGACATATTTTATATGAAGTTTTTTAAATATTTTTTTATTGTAGAGTTAGCCCTTAAAGTTTGTAGGATAACTTGGGAAACACCCTGTTTTTTTAAACAATACAAATAATCAGTAAGAGGTTTTGGATTTTTAAAAATGTCACGAAACAAAAAGTTAAAAAAAATATATCAAATTGGTATAAATATATATTATAAAAAACCAAATTAAAAAAATACACTTTGTAGTTCAAAAACCAAGACGTTTAGGACATGTCTTACAAGAGAAAAATTAGACCAAAAATTTTTGAATGGCATTTTTAAAAAATCTGGTCGAATGACCTAAAACTAAGAAATACAAAATTTTAACCCCATTGGTAATATACAGAGAAAGATATACCTAGAAATATAAAAAATGATCAAAAGTCAACTACTTTTACTTTAAAAAAAAAATTAAATTATTTTTTAAATTTCTCCTGTCCAGTATTAAAGTGTTTATGCGAAAGGTAAAAAAAACATAGATTTTTTTTGGGCATGTGCTTTCCCTTTAAACTTTGACATAAAATTTAATGCTGTACAACATTTACCAACACAATTTTGATCTATTTAAAAAATTAAAATGGTTAACTTTTGGGCATTTTTCACGTTTTTGGTTATAACTAGGCCTGTGTATTATCAATCAGAAAATTTTGTATCATTTAGTTTTGGAGCCATTCGACCAGCTTTGCAAAATACCGGTTTTAAATAGAAAATGTTGGTTCATTTGCCCCCATAAATACATCTTCATTATAAAATATTGGTAGCGATTTTATGTTCAAAAAATAAAGCATTTGGTATAGTGAAAATTTTTATTTAGCACTGGCATGCAGGGCTGGGAAAACCTATTTACTTCAGAGAGAAATCATTGTGAGTAATAACCGTATTTTTTTGGTTTATTTGGGTTAAAATTTAAAAACAACTTTTTTGTCTGAACATTTTCTTTTTAATCTGTTTGACACTCCACGAAGGCTTTTATGCCCAAGTACCATAGTACCGCGGGTGTCGGGTTATTAGATGTTTAACTCTTTTTCCACGCTGTTCCGTCAACGTTATCCAAGCACTGAAACATGCAATTTTTGCATTTCACAACACCTTTTAAACAACGCCGTAGTGCCACCGCGGACGTTATTTTTTCTAATTAACTACTACCTGGGGTAGGCAGAATACTACACAGTGGTTTGCCAAGCCATCTGAGCGATTAAATGCCAATGTCCGGTTCCGAGATTCGAACCCGGATCGCTGCGGTGAGAAGCTGGTACGTTACCGCTGCACACATTAGTACTAACCCTTTTTTATTTAGTTGAAAATTTAAATAAATAATAATACCGCTGACCTGAAGAAATGTCTTTACCTCGTTGGTTCCTTTTAAAATATTGTCAGGATTAAAATGTAACTTTGTTTCTCTAGCAATTATCAATTTCAAAATAATTATTTAAGAAGGATAAAGATTTTTAATTTCTTATGTAACAATAAGAACAATTTACGTTGGCGTCCGTGTTATGCGAAGGTTAACATACTCATACTCATACTCCTTCTAGACAACTTTGGGAGAAATTTCGATGACCGGATAAGAGGAGGATGACTTATAACTTTCTTTCTTAATAGCTGTTGCCGGATTTTAATGATACAAATATCGCTTTCGTAGTGCGTCATACATTTGTTACAACATATGTACGTGGAGTAAACAATAACAAGGGTAATATAAAATTTGGAAAAACCATAATTAAAGATATTAAGTTATATTTTTTAATCCAAAGCATAAGATATTTCTTCTAGTTATTTACCGCAGAATTACCTTTCAAGGCAAAAAATACTTGAATAAACATATTTTTTCTAGTACCTTCATCAAATATAGACTTTTCCTTCCCCCATATGAGGGAGAAAAATGGCAGTTTTTCACCAGAGTACCGTGGGTTTTTTTATATTTTTGACATCCCACGAAGGCATATGCCTAAATACCGGAATACCGTGGGTGTCGGGTTATTAGATGTTTAACCCATCGTTCCCCCTGTTCCTTCAACGTTGTCCAAGCACTGAAACATGCTTTTTACAGGACCTTTTAAACAACGCGGTAGTGCCACCACGACCGTTATTTTTAAAAACTACTACCTATGGGCTATTAGATGTTTTACTACTTTATTCTATCTTCTTTCCCTTCCTTTTCCGTCAACTTAAACTAAAACATGCATTTTTTGCATTTCACAGCACCTTTTAAACAATACGGTAGCACTTGCGTAGAGAATATTTTCAAATGATCATATCTAAAAACTGGGGCATGAGACCCATACCAACCCAGCAAACACTATTTGCCGGCAATGTACATTTTTCATATTGGCATTGATGGTAAAGCATTGGCAATTGGTGGCAATATTATGCCAACATCTAATACGCATTAAAAAGTCAACATTGACATTTAACTCCTTTTAAAAATTTCCTCCTATGTTTTGGATCTGAAAATTGAGTGTAAGTGTCCCTTGAATAAATTTATACTAAATGCTAGTGGCCTTAAGGTAAGCGCACATACGTAGGCATCGAACGGCCGGTACGGTTCGGAAAAAATGGTTTTGGTGAAATTAAATAACACACACGTCATGGGAAAACCATGGGTAAATATTTAAAGCTAGCACCTTTTTACCCATGGTATAAAACCACAGGGTCAAAACCCTCGGGTAGAAATCAGCTTAAATTCTTGTTAAATAACTCAATTTCTGACCTGTATCGCACATATGAAACGGTAATGGCCGGATTTTAATTCAAGTTGCAATAGTCTCACGAGATTTTTTATATCTGGTACCAACCGCCCGCACATAGGTGGACTGCTTCATTTAATTTTGCATAAAAAATTGTGAAGTAAAAAAATTCAACTGGCTATAGTTTTAAAAAAATATAGATACATGTTTAAAATTTGGAGTTTGTCAATGAAGTTTGATTTAATTTACAAAAAAATACAAAAAGAAGATTCCCTTTTAAAACTAATAATCTAAAAACTAGTAATCCTAAAAGTCAACTTAAGTAACCGCAAATTTCAAAATTTAAATTTTCTTCACCAAAGTGTTCCTCTTAAGACCACTTGCATCTGGTATAAATTTTGTATGGGTCTCATGTTACAGTTTTTAGATATAGTCATTTGAAAATATTATCTACGCCCGTGTACGGTAGTATCACAGCGGACGTTATTTTTAAATAACCACCACCCAAAAATGTACCCCGGCTAGGGATTGAACCCTGGCTTTTTGGGTTTAAGATCAAAGATTCTTTGATTTTATTTTAATCAGTAAGTTTTTAGGTAAACTGTTTACCATATTTTTGGTAAACTATTTACCCCATTTTTGAGACGCAACCATTAGCGCAGTTCCCGTCCTGGCGTCTTGTTAAGATTTTATTTTATTGGAATAAAATAATTTCAACCGAGAGCCAATGAACCTTTGTTTCATAAGTTACATTAAATTAAATATTTCATTATTTTATTTCTTTTAAAGTAACCTTAACTTTTGTTATATTGTGCAAGGACGGAATAGTTCTTCATAGTATATAAAAGTTTTAATTTTCTTAAAATATTTAATATTTTTTTTTAATTTTATTCTGAAGAAAAGCCAAATAATATTTTGTTTAAATCAAATATTTTGTTTCCTGCGCTAGCGGGGAGGCAGAGTGCGCTAACAGGGTCAATTGTTTTATTAAAAAATAATTGTTAGCGGCTCTTTTTAGTTGACTATTATATCGGCAACGTCCGACAATACATATACATCAATATAATACACATAATTCAGAATCAATCCTGACGGGGCAAACAAAACCACTTGGTAGTTTTTATTGGAAGTACGATACTGTGGTTTTAAAAGTATTAGGTTGATACTAAAACACAAATTAAACACACAGATATATTTATTTAGATTATTTCAGTCACCATCATCTCCTATTGTATCTACATCTATATGCAGTTCATCTTGTGTTGAATCTGCTGCACTTTCTCCATTTTTTGAAACTTCTTTTGAGTGTCTCCATTTCATCCGTCGGTTCTGAAACCACACTTTAACTTGTGCATCTGTCAGACCTAAAACATAAAACATATTCAAATATATTAACTATTCACTTTCTGGACAATTTATTTATGTAAGGGGTGTCCCAAGAGTTACATCGATTTTGTTTCCTTAATGACACCTATACAAACGCACATTTTCACGCATTACATCATAATAAATATACGCAAAGCCGTTGCAAAAAATCTTTTAAATATTTACAAATCAAGAATTTATAGGCAAGGAGTGTAAAGGAGTCAGCTTAATGCGTAGAGATTATACAGGTAAAGAGTAGACAAAGAATGCCAGAACGACATCGGTCAAAATTTGTTGCAGCTTTACTTGCCTATGAACCTTTTCATTTGGTTAAATGTGTATTTCTTTTTGAAATAAATTTTAAGGTTGTCAATTTTTAACTATTTTTTTGATAATGGTATCAAATTTAAAACAAAAATGTATGCCAAGCAGATGACCTAAGAAATTATATTATTATAAATGTGTGTTCTTTATTTCTATTATCTTTAGGTATCATTTAATTAGTTTTTGTGCCTTGCTTGCTTATTTTTAAAATTAATTTGCTTTTATAATATTTTACATTCACCATTTTGTATAGATACTTAAAATTCGATAAAATAAAATGTTATGTATTGTCATTATTTATAAGTCAAAAGCACTGTAAATTTTAAATAAATTAAATAAAATGTTGGTAAATTGATTTGTGGCAAACAACTAAATGACCAAAATTCTATTTTCCATTTAAAATGGAAATTACTTAAAAAATATGTATGACAAAAATATAGTAGTATTTTACGTAAAATAAATTAAAAACATCAAAATCTCCCAAATTATTTAGTAAAATTGTTTTAAATGGAATTTTAATAAAATAAGCTTCTTTTGTTTTATGTTTTTTTTTTTTCCTTTAACATTTTATTGACGTATTACCATAATTTAAAAATATGTAAAATCAAATTCTATTACAACCAATTTCTAAGTGTAATTTTGTACCTGCCCAAACAGTTTTCTTTTAGGTTTTTAGTGTTATAACAGCTTAAATACGTGTAGAAATCAAAACATTTTTTAGAATACTTAGAATAACCTACTTATTTATTAGGGAATGGTTTAATAAAGTTATTTTTAAAATACTGCACTAATACTTTTTTCGAGTATTCGAATATCGGCATTCCGAGTATTCGAATACCGGAATGCGTAAGCAGTATTCGAATACCGTAATAGTCATGAGTAGAATACTAAAAGGGAACAAAATGTAAAATAAAATAGGGACCTATTTTTTGCCTTTCAAATTTTTAATCATCGGTCTTGTGTATTTTCGTTTGTAGTATTCAAATCTTTTTTTTCCAGTATTCGAGTACCGATTCCGGGTGTTCTGGTTAGTTTTCCAAGTATTCAAATATTCGGTATTCGAACACATTTTTTCCCAGTATTCGTATTCGAATACCAATTTTCAGCATTCGACCCAACTCTGTACTGTACCTAATGTTGCTGCCAATTGTCTCCTATCTGGCTTAGTAATATATTTTTGAAGTTGAAATCTTCTTTCTAGACCTTTTCTTTGAAGGTTACTAAATACTGCTCGAGACCAAGATCTTTTCTTTTACTATTACTTGTACCATTTGACAAACCTGAAGATGGAGATGTTGGAGTGTTGGCAACGGTTAATCTTACAGCTAAAATAAATTATTAAAATAATTAATACTTTTTGTCACAAATATTAATTACTGTGTGTTAGTAAATCACTACATAGTATAAAACAAAGCGGCTTTCCGCTGTCTGTCCCTATATATTTTATGCTTATATCTTTAAAACTACGAAACCGATTTTCATGAGTTTTTATAGATAGAGTGATTCATGAGGAAGGTTTATATGTATAATTAAATACAACTGTAGTTTTCACCATAATTGTGTTTGCAAGGCCGGCCCGAGGGGTGAGCCGGTGAGGCGACCGCCTCAGGCGGCATGTTTCAGGGGCGGCAAAATGATCCGCTTTAACCTAAAATTTTACTTTTTCTATTTGCGCATAAACTTACTTTTTCACATAAAGATAAAAATGTAAACATTATTTACATCAGGGATTCCCAAAACTTTTTCAGTGCGCGGCGGCGCACTTACAGGTGTTTTGTTAGGGCGACCTCACGTGCAATAAATAACAGTTGTGTCCAAGAAAGTGCTGCATATAAAGTACAATGTATATAGTATTTGCTTTACATCTTGCTCGTAAGAAGCCCCTGGCACCGCCCCCGATTACCTGTATCTCGTAAATCATTACATAACTATTGTGTTTTTTCAACATTATTTTTATTCTTAAATTTCAAATACCTTTTGAGCTATACTTTAAAAACATATGTATTTAAGTTAAGTGTTTTGTTTTTGAAGAAACGCTTGATTACGTCAATCTGAGGTTTTTTAGAATTTGTTTCAATTCATGTGTCTTTATAAATGGTATATTTATTAATAACTGTTGGCTTTAGGCATAGCACATGACCCAAGTAATATCGTTAGATTTTCAATACAAAAAGTTAATTTAGTTGTCCTGACTTATTTTTGGGTCACCTTGTATACATGAATTTACCAAAACCTGCATTCAAAAACAAATATTGACATGTCTGACTATTTTGCAAAAAAATAAATTCTTGAATTTTAAATGAAAGTGTTTTAAGTTCCATGTCTTAAAAAAATTAAAGAAACCAATGGTAAATTTCTTCGATTATTGTTAACTTTAGGTGCAAGACATGCTACATAAGATATAAATAGAATTGAAGGCCTATTTAAGAAATGTAAAGAAAAATAGGGCACTTCTGTTTAAAAAAAATAAGGTTGAGAGTCCTAGCTTAATTTAGGCCAGTCATCGAGCCACCCTTTATAGATGAATTTACTAGGAAAAAACGCAGCTAAAAATTTGGATCGATGTATTCAAGTGTTTTTCCCAACAAACAAATCATTAAGTTTAAAATAAATTTGTGTCGGCCCAAGCGTCCCCACTGTATGTATAAAACACACTCTTTGACTAGCAAAAGTTTTTTAGCTCTTCAAACAAAGTAATAAACCAAACTTTACCATCCTATGTCAAAAAACAAGTTTTTAGCCTGCTATAAAATAAACTTTTTGATTTAAAACTAGCCCCATAATTACCCTTTTAAATTATATATCATTTATTTACATCATATATGGGCAACCTACGACCCGCGGCCGAATCCGGCCCGCTATATGATTTGATCCGGCCCGCAACTAAGCATTTTGAAAAGCTACTGAATAGCTGGAGCACTTTTCTATAGGTAAATACTGCACTTGTAAGCAAATGCTCATACGTTCATATGGCCCAATATATAATAAAGAAGGATTTACTTCATACGTATGAGCATTTGCTTACAAGTGAGTATTTACTTATAGAAAAGTGCTGCTGCTATTCAGTAGCTTCAATTTTCTATAAGTAAATACTGCCCTTGTAAGCAAATGCTCATACGTTTGAAGTAAATCCTTCTTTATTTCTATAATATGATCAATACATTTTACTTATAAGCAAAAGCATTTGCTTCTTTTTATTCATATGGTCTCAATAACGCCTGCGAAGCCGCGGCCAAAAGCTAGTGATATAGTAAGTGCGAAAGGTTTGTAAGATATTTTATGATAGTTACAGGGATGTTTTAACATTGTTCTTGGTACTTACGTTCTGATATTATGCTTGTATTGACATTATTAGAAAATAAAAAATACACTTTTTCTGCTTCTATGAGCCTTTAGTAACTTCCAGTTGCAACCATTTTTTAAAGTTTAATGATATGACCCAAAAGCAACACAATAATATGATAAAATATTGATAAAAGTCGCTGGACTCTTATCAAGTAGGTATTTATTGACACTATCGATAAATGTTTACTGATATTCGGCTTTTTACATATATATGTTTGCATAAAGTAATAATATTTATTCAAATATTGCATTATTATTGTTTAAAAATTTACTTCTTTAAATATAAATATATAACGTCTAAACGCCCCTTTTGTAGCCAGTTAATTGTCAAAATGGGTAGATGGTTTTAAAAGTAAGCTTTATTGCTATCTTTACAACAGCTATAACACCTTTTAAAAAAACCATCAATACTTAAGAACTATTTTTAAAAAGGCTGTAAAAACATCTTTAAGGGTGGGCCCTTCAGATTTTATAGTTGCTTTAAGAAAGCCTAAAAATAGTCTCTCCAGCTTATTGAATTTGTAAAGAAAATTTTAAAATGGCTTAACTCTAAACATTTTTATAAAGCCTAAATTATTAAATTTTTTTAATGTATATATTGTAAATACAGGTATAAAGGTATTGGATACGATTATTTAAAACAATATAAAAGCAATCAGGGCCGTATTAACTGTTTGAGACGCCCTAGGCTAGAATTCCCGGAGCGCCTATTTTCCACCAAAAAATGTTCGAAGAGCAAAAATAAAACGTCGTTTCCTCCTTTCGCGCCTATTTCATTCCAAAGCACCTTATTCACAGAGAAATTAGTCACCAAAAATCCCAACCCGACTTAAACTTTTATAAACTCCCCTGTCTGGCGCCTATTTTTTCATGGCGCCCTAGGCTGTAGCCTAGTCAACCTAATGGATAATACGGCACTGAAAGCAATAGGTGTTTTATTTACTACATAATTTTTAACCGTTTGTTTACGAGTCATATTCTAATAATGGTTAAGGATCACATATTAGCGAAAGTGTCTATCCAGATTGTGTCATTATAAGAAAATTTTAATTACTTAGGAGCTTATAAAACAGACTATAATGGTTTGTAAATATACATTAAAACCGTTGATGGGACCTTAGTCAAAAGGTTGCTGGTTTGCAAGATTGGACACCCTGTATCTCGCAAACGATCAACTATTTAACAAAGGCAAAATGGATTAAATCGTTGTATTTTGGCGTAAGAAAATTGTAATACCAATTTTAACAGAATTTTGGATAGACTCGGGTGGCCCAAATAAAGCGTAAAGGAATGCGAAGGAACTTTGCTATGTGAAATAAAACGTTTAATCTGAAATATTTCAAAAACGGTTGCCCGTTGCGATATTTATTAAGAATACCTTTTTAGTGCAAAAAACAAAGAATAACAATTATTTGCTAGAATCATAATACACCGAGGCACAAAAAATAATGATACACTGAATTGTATCCGCAGTTGGTTTCTTGTGAAACATTTTTTAAATATTAATACTAAATAGAAAAATTGCTTTTTAATGTTTCAAAATTATTAGAGCATTACTCTACAATTGTTTCGCCTTTCTAGGGCTTCATCAAGAGTACTTCGTATACAGTATACGAAGTACTCTTGATGAAGCCCTAGAAAGGCGAACAATTAGAGTAATGCTCTAATAATTTTGAAACATTAAAAGCAATTTTTTCTATTTAGTATTAAAAATAATGATACTTTGAACAAAAGCAAAGTACTGCAGGTGGTTCCCTCTACATTTAACAGCAAAAGCAGTAGCAGCATTCGATTGCTTACCTTATCAAATCCTCGTATACCAAATTTGAAAAAAATGTTAAATAAAATGTTTAGAAATAACTAAAATAAATTAAAAACTTTGACATGATACCCTGTACCTCGCAAACAATTAACTTTTCTACTAAGGTAAATTGCATTAGATGGTTGTATTTTCGCCCAAGGAGTCTATGCTAGCGTTTTGTACAGACCTTTTAGAGACATACTGTATAAATATTGTGAATTAGGGTCCAAAATATTTTTGATGCGATTATTAAAAGCTATATAAACGCATAAAGGGTTTTATTTACTACATAATTTTTAATTGTTTGTTTACCCGAGTCATATTCTATCTATGGTTAAGGAACACATATAAGCGGAAGTGTCTATCCAGATTGTGTCAGTATTAGAAAACTTTAATTAGTTAGGGGCTCATAAAACTTAAAACAGACTATAATGGTTTGTAAATATACATGTTAAAAACCGTTGATGGGTACCAAATTTCGTGCTTAACGTAAACAAATTCCGCTCTATTACCATTATCATGTAAACACTTTTAGACGGTTACGTTTACAATTTAGTTTTAAGTATTTCCTTTTGTATAAACAGGGCACGGTAAGTGTTTAGAGAATTTACTTATAAAAGAGTATTTAGATGTGTTGAGGGCACATTTGGTGTAATAAAAGCATTATGTGGCTAATTTAATCACTTGAAATTTGAGATAGATTCAATAAGACTACAATTAAATATTTATTTTTGTAATTCTTGATTTTTATTAATCTTCATTTAATAGTTTTTAACCAACTTCAAAAAAAAAGGAGGAGGGTATATTATGTTCGACATGTATGTTGTTTTTTATATATGTACACCATCAATTGAGAACGGATTTTTCTTTTTTTTCTTTTATGTTATTGCGTGTATTTAATTTTTGTGGGTTAGGTGTTTCCGATTTTACGTAACTTATACCTATTAGGGGTAGCATTGCCATTTTGGGCGAAGAGTTAACGTGAGAGAAAAAGGTACTAGTACCCCAGCAAACACTATTTGCCGGCAATATACATTTTTCATATTGGCATTGATGGTAAAGCATTAGCAATTGGTGGCAATATTATGCCAACATCTAATACGCATTAAAAAGTCAACCCTAAATAAACACTCAATTGCCAATATATTTTACATGCAGGCGAATTGCCGGCAAGCATACAAAAATGGCTGCATACCAATCCTGATTAAATAAAGCATGTCTTTTGTAGCAGGCAAATAAATATTGCATTTTTAAAGGCAAACCTTCAACGCATATTCATACTTTCCAAAACACATTATTAAAATTGGTATTTAACTAACATTATAGCAATTTTTATTTATAATGGCAGCTAAACAACATTATTTTATGTTTATTTACATAATTTAAAGGAAATGGCCAAACATTTTATTGTTACAAATCATGCAAATAAAAATTAAATCAAACAAAATGTTTATTATGTATTTTTGAGAGAATAAAAATAAAATGATGGTAAAATTAGCTAGGTTAATTTTGACCGAAGGTGACAAATTCAAATTTCCCGCTTAGCCGAAATACAAGATTTAACGATTTTGACAGACGAAGAAAAAATGCTTTTGTTTTACCGCTTTCTGCAATTGTTTTCTACGTGGTTTTCTAGATTTTTAGTTTCTTTTTTAAAGAAAAGAGTTTTTCAACAGACATAACTAAGTGTATTCATTAGCTAATTAGTGTGTGTTGTGTAATTAATTGGTGATGGCTAGTCGAGAAGGCGAGTAATTCAAGTAGACTGTTAGGAACTGTAAACATTTTGTTTAAAACCTTTTAAGTTTGTAGTTACCTAAAAAATTATATGAAATCAGGGAGTTGCCTTATTAAAAGTTTTAAAGACGTGTTAATAAATCATATTATATATATTTAATAGTTTTTTTTGACATTTAACTCCTTTAAAATATTTCTCCCTATGTTGTGGATCTGAAAATTGAGTGTAAGTGTCTCTTGAATACTTACTATTTTAAAGTGTTTTCTTTTAATTTACCATCTTTTTTTGAATTTTAATACATACCTTTTATTTTTTTGTATGGTTTATTGTTACTGCATAAAATTTTATATTATGTAGTTTTTTAAATGATAAAGTTTTCCTGCCTTTTTTCTAATTTTTTCGATTACAAAATTCTAAATATGTTATTTAACTTTTGGGATATTCAAATTATTAAACTTTCAATACTTATTTAATTATAAATGCCATTATCCTAAACGCATTTTTTCATCATAATTAATGATGGATGCCATCACAGTATCTGTACTGTAATAACGGCCAATTGCCCACTTTCGTGTCTTTTTGTTATCTTTTTGCCAATAACTTATTAATGATGGATGCCATCATCCTAAACGCATTTTTTGGCATAACTTATTAATGATGGATGCCATCATCCTAAACGCATTTTTTCATCATAACTTATTAATGATGAATGCCATCACATTATCTGCAACACGTGGCCCAGTAACGGCCAATTGCCTACTTTTCGTGTCTTTTTGATACCTTTTTGCCAATGCCTTGCCATTAAAGAGTGTTGGCAATGCCAGTAAATTAAATGTACATGGCCGGCAAAAAGGTTATCTGGGACTGTTGTTTAGTGGATGGTCACCGATTAAATGTTAATAGTAAAAACTAAAAGAGTAAAATAAATGTAAAAAAACAACTTTAAAAATAAATTAACCCTAAAATTTAAAAATATTGAATAAAAAAAATTGAAAAATGAAGTAGGGTAATAACATTCCGCTAAACTACTAAATGTTAATAACTAAATACACAAAAACCCATATAACATTTTTTGCCGGCGTTGTACATTTAATTTACTGGCATTGTCAACACTCTTTAATGGCAAGGCATTGCCACGTGTTGCAGATAATGTGATGGCATCCATCATTAATAATTTATGATGAAAAATGCGGTTAGGTTGATGGCATCCATCCTTAATAAGTTATGCCAAAAAATTCGTTTAGGATGATGGCATCCATCATTAATAAGTTATTGGCAAAAAATGCGTTTAGGATAATGGCATTTATCATTAAATAAGTATTGCAAGTTTTATAAGTTGAATATCCCAAAAGTTAAATAACATATTTAGAATTTTGTAATCGAAAAAATTAGAAAAAAGGCAGGAAAACTTTATCAATAAAAAATTACATAATATAAATTTTTATATCGTAACAATAAACCAAAAAAAAATAAATAAAAAGTATGTAATAAAATTAAAAAAAAGATAGTAAATCAAAAGAAAACACTTTAAAATAGTAAGTATTTAAGGGACACTTACACTCAATTTTCAGATCCAAAACATAGGGAGAAATATTTTAAAGGAGTTAAATGTCAAAAAAAAACTATTAAATATATATAATTTTTTTATTAACACGTCTTTAAAACTTTTAATAAGGCAACTCCCTGATTTCATATAATTTTTTAGGTAACTACAAATTTAAAAGGTTTTAAACAAAATGTTTACAGCTCCTAACAGTCTACTTGAATAACCCGCCTTCTTGACTAGCCATCACCAATTAATTACACAACACACACTAATTAGTTAATGAATACACTTAATTATGTCTACTAAAAACTCTTTCTTTAAAAGAGAAACTAAAAATCTAGAAAACCACGTAGAAAACAATTGCACAAAGCGGCCAAACAAAAGCAAGGTTGCGTCACCTGTCAAATTGTCAAATCTTGTATTTCGGCTAAGCTGGAATTTGAATTTATCACCTTCGGTCGAAATCGTCGAAATTAACCTAGCTAATTTTACCATCATTTTGTTTTTATTCTCTCAAAAATACATAATAAACATTTTGTTTGACTTAATTTTTATTTGCATGATTTATATCAATAAAATGTTAGGAAAAGGCCATTTCCTTTAAATTATGTAAAAAACATAAAATAATGTTGTTTAGCAGCCATTATAAATAAAACAGATCAAAAAAATTGCTCGAAGGTTAGTTAAATACCAATGTTAATAATATGGTTTGAAAAGTATAAATATTCGTTGAAGGTTTGCCTTCAAAAATCCAATATTTATTTGCCTGCAACAAAAAGGCATGCTTTATTTAATCAGGATTGGTATGCCGCCATTTTTGTATGCTTGCCGGCAATTCGCCTGCATGTAAAATTTATTGGCAATTGAGTGTTTATTTAGGGTTAACTTTTTAATGCGTATTAGATGTTCGCATGATATTGCCACCAATTGCCAATGCTTTACCATCAATGCCAATATGAAAATGTATATTGCCGGCAAATAGTGTTTGCTGGGAGCTTTTTATACTTTAATACCATATATTATTACCCGACTTCTTTCTATATTTTTTAAAATTCATAATTAATATTTAGGTTATTTTATTAAAAATATATCTTTGTTTTTAGAGAATTGTGAAACGTAAGGACTATTGAATTTTAGAAAAGCATATGATAGCGCGAACAAGGAGGGCCAAAATCACGGAAATATTTAAATTTTTCTGTTTAATAAAATGTTTAAAGTTACTTAACTTCGGTTTTTAATTAATTCGGAAAATATTCAAATAAATTACACTCGTGCATCAAAATAATCAGATTATTTTTTTATTCAACGTGTTTTTTTATTTCTAAAGTTTGTTTTCATATTTTATCAAAAACCCTCTTTCTGCCGAGTCTTGAAAAAAACAACACGTTTTTTTCAAAAATTATCGGTAATTTTGATGCACTTGTGCAGTTACCCCTGAAAACAAATTATGTTGTAAATTACTACAATGAAACGTTCATAAATAAAGAAGCATTAAATATGTCTTAATTATCTATTATGGTAAATGATATTGCACAGTTTTACTGAACTATATTAATATAAAATGTCATTAGTGTACTTATCAATAATATAGAATATAAAAATGCATTAAAATAAACAAGGCATCTTTTGACCCCTTTTGAAAAAGCCATTACAAAAACCATAAAAGTAACCAATAAAGCAATAACACTCTGTGCCATGAAAAACAAATAAACACTATAAAATTAGATAACATATTTCAATAAGAACATTTTTATGAGCCACATGTCAAAGCAATAAAACAGAATGCTTCTTCTAAATGTAAATTTATGGTTTAAATACGTCAATAAAAACACAAAGAAAGTTTTTGATTAGTTTTGTTTTTAAGCTATTTTCGTTTTTTATTTTATTTTATATTATTAAGAAATTTGACTTAAACGTTAGTTTTATAAAAGTGGTATAATACAGGGTGGCCGCCGAGGTATTCGTGATACTTCGGATTTGACTAATTTTATGCACAAACGGTTCTTGGATTATCTGCAGGGCCGTATTATCCATTAGGCTCACTAGGCTACAGCCTAGAGCGCCATGAAACAATTAGGCGGCAGACAGGGGAGTAATAGGCGCTAGACAGGGGAGTTTTTAAAAAAGTTTAGGTCAGGTGGGTATTTGAACTAATTTTGTGTGAATAAGGTGTTTTGAAATAAATAAAATATAAAATAGGCGCGAAATGGAGAGAAACCTTCTTTTTTTGGTCATCAAATTTAATTTCGGGTGGTGAAGTAAGGCGACTGGCACTACTGAAAATAGGCGCGATGGAGGTAAGGACCTTTTTTTTGCTTTTCTAAATTTTTTTCGTGCGCTCCGGGAATTCTAGCCTAGGGCGCCTCATACACTTAATACGGCCCTGATTATCTGGGTTTGAACTTTGAAGCTTCAGACACGATAATAAGTGTGAGCGTCGAGCGGCTAATTTAAAAAACCAAGTTCTTTTATTCTCGCATAAAGATTAAAGACAGCGCCCTCACATTTTCCGCTTAACGCTGGCCGCTGACACTTAGTATCGTATCTGCGAGGTCTAAGAGAAAATGCGATTTATTTTAATAAAAACGTAATGACAATTCAATGATTAAAAAATATATATGATCACCGCCCTGTGCAATGCATAAATTAATCTTTCGTCGCAGCTCTCGTTCTCAAAACGCTGCACGAATCTTGTAGATGAGTTTAACCCTATTATAAGGCTTTTCCATGGAATAGGTAAGTGTCTTAACCTTGGTCTTAACATGTCCGTACATGAAAAACTCACATTGTTCTTTTAAAGACTAGTACCAATGTAAGTATAATTTAGTTTTTATAATAGTGTTTGTGGCAAACTGGAGACTATGAGTTAGGTTTTTGTATGTTATGGTTAATAAAACTAAAAAAACTGTCTTTAAGCACATAAAACTTTTTCTGGAAGAAAGCTTACAGCTTGATATTGTTATTAAATATTTTAATATGCCGATGCACAAAAAGTAAATATCCATCTTTGGTTGCATACATAAATTGATAAAAGTTAGAAATAAACTTCCACTACCTTTTTCAACATATGTGCTTAATGGAAATTGAATGGCAATTGTTTCCACAGCTAATTGCTTTCGCAGTCAGGGCCAACTCCGATAAAAATTTTGACGATGTTTGACATTAAATCAAAAATACCTATAGTGTTATACATCATTTTTAAGAAAAAAAAGTTTGTTAAAAATGTGCAAAAAAACAAAATGGCCGCCATAAGAAATACGAAAGTTGATGATGGTATCTCAAAACCGAAACGTCGAAATTAAAATCTGAATACAGAAATAAATTGCTTTTAAAAAGTTGCCCTTTTAATGCTTTTACAGATTCCAAAAATTATTTGTAGAAAACAAACTACAACACTTTTTCTAAAATGCACATTTTAAGTTTTTTAAAATAACTTAAAATCCAAACCAGATACAACCATTATCAAAATGGCATTAGATTATGTCCACAACTTTCCCTATTTAACCATCTTTCCATCTCTTATAGTTTCCAATATCCCAATACATTCCCTACCAATTTTGAACACACTGTATACATGATTTTACCACCGCTGCCAAAATCAAAAATCAACGTGTTTGAGCGTTTTTCTAAAAAACAAGTAACTCATTTTAAAATGAATTTATTCTCACCCACGCGACTACACTGTATATTGTAAATAGTAAATAAGTAAAAATATTAACGCTAATGTTTTCCATACCTCGTGTCTGCAGTATTGATTTTGGTAACTATGTGGGTTTATATTAAATAAGCATTTGTAATTTTTTACATTTTTAATCCAAAATATTTTATTAGTTTTTCTGTTAATACTAAAGCATAGGCAAAACTGACGCTCTCTGACGAAAATCTAGACAGCTCGCATTGCTCGCATAGAGACACAACATCTCACGACACAACAGAACACAACACAGATCGTCAGAGCAACGTGCACGCCCCGTAAGAACATAATTAAAAATTAGGTGTCGGACTTTTTAGCGTCACAACACAACACATCAGAACAGTGTGCCTTCGGCTTTATGTGTTACGTTATTTATCTCAACCGGTATATCTGCCGTCCAACAGAAAAGCACTGTATTTTATATGGATTATCATATGCACATACGGTGTTTCGGTGGACGGCATATATGTAGTACTAACATTGTTTTGGCTCACTGCATTACCCCTATTATTTACTACCTATCTTTTCGGACACCCTGTATTGTTATAACACCTTTTCAATAATAAATCGTCGTTTTTTCAGTCACAAAAAAGTGTATTATACTGGGTTTATCATCTACCTTCTCTTCGCATCAAGAGATAACACAGCCTCGAGCTAAAATCTAGACCTTTTTCCCTTGTATAATAAATAACTATTGATCGCATTGGACTGATTGTACGGTACGTGGCAACGCAACTTCTGTAACTCTCAGGCTAATAAATAATACTTTTTTCCTTTATTGCATAAAGTTTCTATCCGCAAATTTTGCAAATCATATACAAAACCGATAAAACATTTATAAATAAGGTATGTTTAAAGTAAAGTAGTGTTAATCGATTTACAACTACCGTTAAACTTATTACGTTTTATATATTTATATCCCTGTTTTCACCGATAATTTTATTATTATTGGCATTCGAAAAACATTTACTTAAAACAACAAACGATTGAGAAACTGACTGTTTGGGCGATAAATGATTAGATACGATTTAGGTAAAAGGTATAAACTTAGAGTATATTTATTTAAGTTTACATTTATTGGAAAAGCTACTCACGCAAGTTTATTTTTGAAAAGGTTAAGAGATCAGTACGGAACTGGAAAACTTAAATGATAGATTACTTTAAATAAAAACCTACGACCATTGACGCAGCACCATTTTTTTTTCATTAAAAAAATAATAAATTTTTTATTAAGAAAAAAATATACACCAGTTATAGGTGGGCTCAGAGGTTATTAACTCGAGAGTAATATCGTAAAGCACAACAATGAGAAACCTTTTCAAGAGCACATTGCCTCTGACAGAGCTAAAACACGTAAACGTACTGCAAAAAATTCCCTTATTTCGTCTCTGTCCTGCCATAAACCCGACCCGTGGCTTGAGGCAGCGAAACTCATCGAGTTTAATTTGCTGAAATAAGTCATTCTTTACAAAAGGGTTTGTTTACATTATTGTATTTGCTTTCAGAATAAATTATGAGTGAGTTCTGCTTTACACATAACATAGTGTATCAAATTTATAATATAGATTTCAAAAAGTAAATTAGAATTTACTAGAATTAAATATCAAAATTTTAAATATTTTTATTAAAATATAAATTTTTTACTTAATTTTATTTTAATATATTGTTTTAGTCGTTCTGCTAGTTTAGAGAGGTCAATAGGGCTAAGCAGTAAGCAGCTTTAGTTTGTTATAACCCGTGACCGAACTTAGACAATCCAATAAATGAATCAGCCAACTCAATATAGAACATATTTACAAAGAAATATCCTAGATATGAAATTATTTTTAATGAATTTTATTACCATTAGCCAACGGTATATCGGCCAGTAAAGCAACAACAAAGTATGTACACGTGCGTCATTCAATCCGAAATGTTTACATGTCGCTATTTAGGTTAGACTGTCTCTTTTTCTCACATTGCCTTTGTGTTATGTTATTTAGCTGATCCGGTATACAGAGTATGGAGCTTAGAAGATTAAAAATACTTTCTGGGCGAAAAGACTAATATAAGGTATTTTAAGGATATTGTTCTTATAGATAGATAGGTACCTAATTTTGTGTCAAATATGAGTATTTCAGACCAGGCACACCCTATATATTTTTAAATATTTTTAAATATTTAACTCTTACCACATTCCTGGATAAAAAACCAGAAAACATTTTTTTAAAATTTTGTTTTGGTACGGTTGAAGCGTAGTTCCATCAAGATTATTATTTATTATTTAATATGGGGATTGCAAAAAGTTTTATAGAATTAGTTGTTTTACAAGAATTGATCCTTTTCGAACATTGGCTTTTAAGCAACATTTATTGTTTAATTTATATTCATATCTTTATTTTCAAAGGATACACAAATTTTTAAAGAAGACAATAGATTTGTATAACTGATGTTAAGTTATAATTTTTCACCTTCCTTAAAACTTTGGATTTTTATGATAAAATCTAAATAAATCTATTACTTTAAGTTGGTTTTGTCGTTTTCAAATCAGAAATCATACTTTTGTTATCTTCTAAGATGTACAGGGTACTACAAAAAGTATGATTAAATAAAAACACCCTATATATTATACCACCAGTAAATCGATCTTTTAAAAACCTTAAAAAAATACTTGATAGGTACTTATCTTTGTTAGTTTTGGAAGTATGACCATTCGAATAATAAGTTTCCCCAATATGTTTGCAATATAAAGTATATTACGAACATCATAATTAAATTGCATTGTTCTCTTTTAAAATTTTTATTTTATTTTAAAATAGAGATACTGATATAACTAAAAAAAATGTTAAGAAAAGATGGGGCTTTAAAAATTTATATATACAGGTTAAAGTTTGTGACAATAAATTATTCCACAGGGTGTTCAAAAACTTTCGTCAAAATACAGCATTTGTCTCTTCCCTATTTAACGCCTAATCTTCTAAAACCTGGGACAATCGACAATCCTAATAAATATTAATCTTGATGAAAGGTGCTATAACATTCTAAGAGCCAGTGGATGGCAGACCGTCAGTATTTTACCAAAGCTCATATTTTGCTCAATTACTCTCCTATACCTATCTTACATGAGATGGAGCTTCACTAAGCCGGGCGAGGGTAGCTATAACGTCACTTAGGTAAGACAGGTACCTAAATTTGACCAAGTTCGGCAGTATTTTACCAAAGCTGCCGTTTGGATACATTAAAAAGTATATTTACTGCGAGCAAAAAAATATTGACAGACTATTTATTTGATTCAGCTTTGGTAAAGTACTGCCGAACTTAGTCAAATTTAGGTAGGTACCTGGCTTACCTGAGTGACCTAATAGCTAACCCTCGCTCGGCATAGTGAAGCCCCATCTGATGTATGAGTCATTGAGAAATATGAGCTTTGGTAAAATACTGACGGTCTACAATCAACTGGCTCTTAAACGGTTGATAAACCAAAAGGTAATTAAAATCGGACAAAAAAATCAAAAATTTATTTAAAATTAAATTTGAACAAAATTTTGTTTGTCCGTTTTTTTGTCCAGAAGTGCATTTTAACCCTAAGTTTTTTAGTTTTAGATGTTCCTATAATTATCATCGCGCATTTTATTATTAAATATTATAAATAAAAATTAATGACTAAGTTCACACTAGATATTTATCACCATATTTTATATAATCACTTTACGAACAGTATATGAGTATAATTAAGTATTTTTAAACTTCTTTTAAAAGAGAAGCAATAAACATGATGTAAAGCACAGGAATTTGTCTGTTTACAGGTCTTGGAGCCCTCTGCTAAATATCAGTCGCAAACCAAAGGCATATACAAACATCTTCAACCTCTTCTCGCCGATTTTTATCGTTTGTTTATCTAATTTAGTACAGAGAAAAATATCCCGTTGAAAACATTATTCGAGCCTTCGATTTAAACAGTTCTCAGCTTCTAAAACACAATTTTCGCATACACTGTCATTTATTATACTTCATGATTTCAACAAATCGGCCGAAAACATAAACAAATGTGGGCGCGAGTATGATTTTTCTTCAAATAAACATGATTTGGTTTCAGAACTTGCTAATTAATTTTCAAATAAAAATCTAATATTTTGAAACAGTGAAGAGCGATGAAATGTAGTGACCAGATTTACAACTTTTTAATTATAAACAATTTTAATAGGTTATTGATATATTTCTTTATGGCTATATTTAATTTGTACATAAAATAACGATTATAACTTAACAGAGAAGAAATGTGTAGAATATTATTATTGTTTATGTTATTAATTTTATGTTAATGATAATATTATTTTATATTTAAATAACATTTATATTGGTTAGTCACTTTACAGGGTGCTAAAAAGTACGATCTATTACTTTAAGGGACGATTTCTTGCATAATTTTAAGAAAAAAGTGTATACAAAGATGGCTTTTCAAGTCTTTCAATCTCAAAATGTTGTTAAACTTAAGAAAAAAAGTGATTTTTTTAATAATATTTATTAAATATGCTTTGCTCAATTTGTTGTAATAATCGACGTTCCTTTCTTTTACATAAAAATCGGCCGAAAACATATATAATCGTGGGCGCGAGTATGATTTTTCTTTAAATAAACATGATTTGGTTTCAGAACTTGCTAATTAATTTTCAAATAAAAATCTAATATTTTAAAACAGTGAAGACCAGAAATGTAGTGACCAGATTTACAACTTTTCAATTATAAACAATTTTAATAGAAGATTGATATATTTCTTTATATTTAATTTGTACAGGGTTTTCATTTATATTTTGGCACTTAATTTTAACTATAACCAAGGAGGATAGAAAAAAACGCCATGTATAAAAGTTTCATACTTTTTCATCTTTTATCTCAGGAGCATAAATAAGAAACAAATAAACATCAAAAACTCAAGAAAAATGAAGAGGTACACTTTTTTAAATTGAACACCCTGTATATTATGTCACCAATAAAAAGATATTTTAAATAGCTTTTTAAAAATATCACATTTTAGATATCTATCTTTAATAGTTTCAGAAATATGGCCATTTAAATTTGGATATAATTTCCATTACATCTACAGTGTCACGTTAGTGCGGGCCGTAGGTAGGTATAATGCATCGATATAATGAAAATTATTTCTATTATTTTTTAGATTTAAGTGGTCATGTTTCGAAAACTAATAAAGACAGATATATCAAATGTGGTATTTTTGTAAAGGTTTTTAAAAGATCTTTTTAGTGGTGATATAATATACAAGGTGTTTTATTTTAAAAAAGTTAAACTCTTTAATTTTCCTTGAGTTTCTGATGTTTACTTGTTTCTTTTTATGCTCCAGAGATAATAGATGTAAAGTATAAAAACTTTTATAGAGGACGTTTTTTCCTATCCTTCTTGCTTATAATTAAAAGTAAGTGGCCAAATATGAATAAAAACCCTAAACAATAAATAACAATTATAAATTAACATAGTATATAGAGATGTATAGGATATTTTTATTGTTTCTCTTATTAATTTTATGTTGTACATAATTTTATTTTACATTTAAATAACATTTTAATGGTTAGTCACTATACAGGGTGATAAAAAAAGTACGCTGACATAATTGAGGGGCAATTTCTTACATGATTTTAAGACAAGAAATGTATATAAAACTGGCCTCTGAACTCCTTCACTCCTAAAATATTGTTAAACTTAAGAAAATAAAGGTGATTTTTTTATAATCATAAAATATTCTTCACCCAATTTGTTGTAATTAGCGATGTTCTTTAGGGTATTGCGTCCCAGCCCTGAATAATTTTTTTAACAAAAAAATCGACCGAAAACACAACTAATCGTGGGCGATAGTATGATTTTTCTTTAAATAAACATGATTTGAATCCAGAACTTGCTAATTAATTTTTATAAAATCTAATATTTTTAAACAGTGAAGAGCGATGAAATGTAATGACCAGATTAACAACTTTTCAATTATAAACAATTTTAATAGAAATATTGATATGTATATTTCTTTATAGCTTTATTTAATTTGTACATTCAATAACGAATTTAAATTAAAAAGTGGAAATGTGTAGTATATTTTTATTGCTTTTTTTTAAAAACCAGTATGACGTACCTCGCAATTTGTAGGACAATGTGGGTGTTAAATTATATAAATATTATTTAATCACCAGAAAAAAAAAATCAGCTGGTTAGGAGTTATTTTTCACGACATCGTGACGGGACTCTGATGAAAACCTTACATTTTGTAGGACAAATATTTTTTGGTTTATTCAGATAATTATCTTAAAAATTAAGAGAGAAAATCCCCATTTGTAATACATTTTTGATATCTGTCAGATTAACTCATTTAATATCTGCTACCCCTTCAAGCTACCACAAACGAGAATTGTTGTAAGGAAAAAAGTTGGGCGTCTCGTCAAAATGAAGCTACTCAGGAAAAATTAGCTTGTGTAGTAGATGGACAAAATGGATTCAGTTTAGAAGTTTCTTGGACCATTTTGGAAAAACTATTCGCATGGTCTAAAACTAAGAAATGCAAATTTTTTCTTCGATTGCGTTATACAGGGCGAGTTATAGCTGAAAATATTAAAACTGCCCAGAAGTTGACTACTTTTATGTTTTAAAATGAAACAAAATTTTGAAAATAAATATTTTGGAGAATTTAATTTAATGTCAAAATTTAACGTTAAAGCATAAAAGTAAAAAAAAATATTTTTATTTCTTTTCATAACGCAATACAACTTAAATATTGGACAAAAGAAAGCGAAATTTTAAAAGAAAATTAAATATTTTTAAATATATATTTTTTAAATTCGCTGCTTTATAAGTAAGTAAAGTATTTTAGAAAGAGTAAATAATGTTATATAAAAAAAATACAAAAATATATTGTATACTTTTATTCTTTACCTTTAATTTTCTACAACATTATCTTTTAAAAATTTTGTCATATTTTTAAAAATAAAGGTAATTTACTCTTGGCCTTTTATATATTTTTAGTTATTACTCGCCCGGTATATTACCATATCGGAGGAAAGTTTTGTATTTTTTTTTTTGTTAGAATATGACGGTCAACGAAGTTTTAACAACTGTTTGTTTTTTTAAATATATGTTGTTTTTGTGAATTTATGTTTTAAAGACACAAAATTTTGATGAAGGCTATTCGACGAAGACGTTAATGTTTAGAAATATATATGTGACTTTTTAAAAGTAAAATTTTACAATGGTTTTATTTAGGACTTTTATGCCCAAGAATTTTTAAATAAAGATGTGTGATGAAAATGTAAAAGGACATTATTTTAAATTCTTTGTTCTTAAGATATTGTTAAAAAAATATGCATTTTTGTAAATAGCCTAAATATTATTTACTCAATTTGTCATTTGGATGGCATTTAGCTGACTATTTTAGCTGCCACTTAATTACATTTTTAGTCCAGTGGTGCTTAATATATGAGAAAAAACTATATATTCCCCATGTCATACCCCTGGACTACAAAAAAAAACAAAGGAATAATTAAAAAAAACTTAAATAAGTTTGAATCTTTAGTTTGTATATATATAAAATAAAATATTATCATCATGTTTCTGATGTACCTTTTTTCGAAAAGAAAGTAAATATAATTAAAATATATAAAAATGTTTTTTTACTTGCCCAATCGAAACAAATAAAATATGCGCTAAATTCTCTTGCGTACTTTTTTTATCAGCAATATTCGTTCGGTCGGTTAGTCATTCCCTTTCCGTCGAAAATCGGGCTCTAATAATAAATGTGTATACAGGGTGATCAAACTTAAGTCGGTACAATTGCTTACTTATTTATTATTGGAGGTATAAAGTCGATAAGTAAATCTGTAGTTACTATTTCCGCAGATTAACGTGCAGTCAAAAGAAAAACAATTAAACATCGAGTTTTCGATATATTGCAAAAAATTGTTTTTTTTAATGTAACATCCTGTATATTATATCATCATTCGAAAGATCTATCAAATACCTTTGGAAAAAGTGCACATCTAGTATATGCAATTTTTAATAGTTTCCAAAATATGGCCATACTTAGGAATTACATAATAAACTGGATTTTTAAATAAAACATCCTATATATTGCATCGCCATTAAATAGATATTTTAACAAGATTTAAGAAAATACCACATTTGATATGTCTATTTTATACCGTTTTGGAAATATGTCCATCCAAATCTAAAAAATAGAAGATATATTGCTTATTTTATCTACGACACTCAACTCTACTCTGTTCACTAAAAATTGAGAAAAGCACCCGAACAGAAAATTTATTTCATTGATTTAAAAAGCCAGTAACCCCTTATTACCACAATAAGAAATGTATTTTATTGGTTTAAAACTACAGTAACCGGAGTTACTAAGTATTCATTATTAATTTATAGTGGCCAAAGTATAGTGCTTATAACTTAGAGTTGTAGTGATAATGAAAATTGAACATAATTATCATATTTGGATGGCCATATTTCCAAAACTACAAGAGAAATACATTAAATTTTAATCCGGTATTTTCTTAAAGTTCTTTAAAAATATATTTTTATTGGTGATGCATATATAAAGGTGTTTTATTTAAAAAATGCCAGTTTTCTAATTAAATTCCTGAGAATGGCCATATAATATACAGGGTGTTCCATTTCAAACAAGTACTTTTTCTTATAAATAATCGAAAATTCGATGTTTCATTGTTTTTCTGTTGACAGTCCGTTAATCGGCTGTTCAAATTTGCGATTAAATCGTACTTTTTTCTGTGTTTGCTGTAAAATGGTCGCAGCTTCATTTTTTAAACTTACGGCTGATATTTTTAAAAAGACAAAGTTTTAAAATTTGCATAAAAATAACAACAAAATATATAAAAATACTTACTTGGTCTAGTAGCAAAAGGTCTAATGGGTTGTCCAGTATAAACACTATCGTTGCGTGTAGTAATATATCCGTGACTGTTAAGGAAGCCTGACATTCCGGTAAAACATCGGATTGACATCCTCCAGTTGGACTTAATCTGCAATATTATGGCATGCTAACGAATGTTGCATCTTGCGGGATTGACATGAAAAAATGTCATTGGAGTCAAATCGTAAAGAAGGAATTTTATCAAATAATTTATATATCAATTTAATTTAGGGACCTATTTTCTAAGTTTACAATTAGACTAGGCCGTATGGGCGCCAATGTATCAAAAATTGTTCTCATGGAATTTTTTTGCAGAATCATGTTTAGAATAAAATGCTGATTACGACGATCCATGATGTCAGCTTAAACTTTGGTCAGAATTTTTTTAAACCGCAATTGTTTTGGCAGTTAAGATAAACTGTTGCTGCTATTTTTTAACCGAAAACGACTCCTTGCATTCTTTCTAAAAATGAATATTTATCAAGTTATAATCATTTAAACAATTGAAAATAGGCAATAAAGCCAAATTTTGCTATTTAAATAATGTATGACTGTATGAAAAATTTAATATAATTTATTTTTGTATAGAATCCTTGCAAGGTTAGTTTATGTTTATACTGGGAATAGGTTGCGACACATCCTCAACTTTTAGGCGGTTCGAGGTCGGGGACGCAAGGAAGGGCACTCTACGAAGATAAGTTGGCAAGAGTGGGTAAAATCGAAGCCGATGATCAATCCAGTGGCGTCTAGAATTTGCGCATTTTATTTTGAAGTGTTTTGAAAGTAATGTTTGTTGTAAGATGTAATTACAAATGTTTTTTAAAAAATTAAAAACTGTTGTGTTAACGGTTTTTCTACTAATACAATAAACTGTATATCTCCGACACTAAACAACATGGCCGAAAAATGGGAGATGTGACGTCATAACTCGTCAAAGCAATATGGCCGAATGTCGCGACTCTATATAGACCGACTTTGGAATCCTTGAACCTTTTGTAACAATTGCATAGTAACCGATTTGACAAATTTGACAAATTTGACTTCCTAGATATTTTTGAAATTTCCTTACAAAAAGTGTTTCCTTAATTTTAATCACCAAAAATATTTTCACTTTTCCTGTACAGATATGGTCTCTATATAAACAGCACCCAGATCGGCGGTGTGTTCCAAGGTTACCACGAGAACTACCCTAAGGTGTCGCGACTAAGGTAGTTGATAAAAATGAATCATAGATCGTTGTAATCAGCATTTTATTTTGAACATAATTCTGCAAAAAAAAATCCATGGGAATAATTTTTGATACATTGGCGCCTATACGGCCTAGTCTATTTTCAAGCGATGTATTTAAATCAATTATTTATTCTGGCATGACTACATCTATAACGAAGTACCTATTTAAACCTAAAAAGGAATGTTCAATTTATTGCTTTTATATTTATTTTTATATAATGTAGTAATGTTGGAAATTATACACTTTGGAACTAGCCTCCTCAATTTTTATATTAGGTCGTCCAGCCTGGTCTGCAGGTCATCAATATTTAAGAATATTTTCATTAATGGTAATAAAATTATTGAGGTTAAAATAAGTATTTACCTGCAACATCTGAACAATGAATTTACACAGTCTGAACAGGGAACAGCCAGTTGGGGCAAAGGTTTGGTAACAGTAGGTGTCGTCTTAAGGAATTGCCGGTTATGCTCAATTTTGTCGGTATTCTCTCGTGATAATAATCTTTCTATACCAAATTTGAGTTTTATAGGTTGTTTTTCTATATTGACTAGATTGGAGTTTGTACATGTTTCCATTGTTTTATATAAGTTTCTAAAAAAACGTAAGTTAAATACAGGCCAATTTTTTAAATTTTAAGAAGGTCGCTTAAAAGTTTTGGAAATATAACAATTTTCAAAAAACAGTGATATAAAAAAATGTTATTAAATAGTGTAAAAGGCTTTTAGCTGTTTCGACAAACCTGTAAAATGGATTTTAATAGCAGAATAAAAAGGTAGACTACAAAATAAAAGCATCTAAATAAAGATTAAAAACAAAAACACAAGAATAAAAATGTATTCCTAAAGTTATTGTTTTGTTAATATTTTTAATTAAGTAGGTTTAAGATCCAATTTTACAATGTTGTATTAATTCGTTGTTTAACCAATGATTTTAACGAAAGTTTATAGTAATATTGATCTTCATGATCGTCGCCTAAAATTTTTCATATATATCAAGTCTCAATTGATCAAGTCTCATGTTTTTGTTTTTGCTTTTTTAAAAGGTAAAAATGAATGTTTTAATTGCAGAACGTATGATATTAATCAACACATTAACAGATTTTAAGTAATCAATGAATTTTTAGTTTTATGAATTTACTTAAATGGTTTAAATAAAATTGTAATTGGCGAATTAAAGATATATATTTTTTTAAATCTGTTTGACAGTCCACGAAGGCTTTAAGCCTAAGTACCAGAGTACCGTGGGTGTCGGGTTATTAGATGTTTAACCTCCTTTTTCACGCTGTATATAATTTAAAGAAATTTTATACGTAACTGCAATACGTAACTGCAAGTCTGTGGTTTATTCCTAAGGTTTAAATTGACACCATATTCTACCAGCGACCCTAAATTAGCATATGTTAACGTCAGAACTTGTCATTAATTTTTGTATATTATTTTCTTTAACAAAAAAAATCCCTCTCAAATAAATAAAATGAATACTAATGCTGAAAATAACACATTCGACTGGTTTAATCAGATTTCAAAAATAAATATAAGAACTTGTCGGGAAAATTAACTTAAAAATATATTTTTATAATAATAAGATTGACTAAAATAAAAACCTTAAACTGAGATGAGATTTACATGGAATTAATACAACATGAGCACTTGCGTTTATTTAAAGTATTCTTTCTAAATCAATAATTTTAACAACCCTTTTTTATAATATTTTGAGGAACTACTTCTACTTTTCTCAGATTTAAACTTGGCTTGACTTTTTCTAAATATTTTTTTAAAATCTCTTAATAAGCTTATCTGTGTGGTAAATTCTATGACAATTGTTATTGTATTTTATTGCAACTAAACTTTTTAAATTGTCTTTATACTAAATACATACCAGACCCTATTGGCCTTAATTTTTGGTATTGCAAAAAAGCTGATTTTTTGGTTAGCCACCCTACCAGAAAAAATCTAAGTTTTCAAATTTAATTCTCTATTGGAATTTTTTAAAAATTTGATTATTTTTATTGTCAAATTACAAATTTCGGAAAAATTTTCCATTTTCTTAGAATTAGAGGCATATGAGACTCATGCATAAAAAGATTGTGCAGTGAAAAGAAATCAACTGGCTGTAGATTTTTTAAAAATGTAGGTAATTCAACAAAATTAGGGATTTGTCTAAAATATTTAACTATAGATTCGGGAAAAATACTAATAAAGGACTCGCTTTTAAAATTAGATTTTTTTTGGAATGGCTAACCAAAAAATCAACTTTTTTTCAAATTCTTAAATAAAAATTTTCACTAGCAAAGTGGTTTTTAGGGCCATGTTATTTGGTATACAAGGTGTTACAGAAAGTTTTTAATAAAATTGAAGAGCGGATTATACTATAGAATATATGAAAAAAGTTAATATAAACATGGGATCCGCAAATTCCTCGTTCTTAAGATTCAGGTTTGTGTTAAACTTGTAAAGAAATAACTGTTTTTTAAAAATATTTTTTATTATAAATTTGGCAATGTTATTTATGGCATTACGGGGTAATTTACCACTAACTAAATTACACTTCCAGTCCAGTGGCGTCTCGAGGGGTAACTGAAAGAATATTTTTAAGAAAAAAACCGTATCTGCCTATACCACTGTCTGTGTTGTTGATTGCTTGTATGTTTTTTAGGTTTTTTTATTAATAAAATTTACCTTATTGCTTATTTTTAAACCATAACAGAAGCAATGCGAGAACTTTTTCTTTTAAAAATTATGTTTTATAATTTTCTATTAGCAATTATGAAATAACAGTAAATACCTATTTAAATAGGGTTTTGGTATATCCAGTTTAACACTTACTAAAATAAGAGAGCTGAGTTCGAATCTCGGCACCCCCATTGGCATTTTAAATCGCTCGTCACCTCACAGTTGGCAATGGCAAACCACAGTGTAGTACTCCGTCAAACCCTAGGTGGTAGTTATTTTAAAAAATAACGTCCGTGGTGGCACTACCGCGTTGTCTAAAAGGTGCTGTAAAATGCAAAAACTGCATGTTTCAGTGCGTGGACAACGTTGACGGAAAAGGGAAAAAGATGGGTTAAACATTTAACAACCCAACACCTACGGTACACTGTACACTGTACATTGTACATGTGGTAATTAGGTATAAAACCTTCGTGGACTGTAACAAAGGTAAAGAAAAAAGTGTTTTGAATTTTTTTTTACTTTTTAAAAATGTTAACTCCCTGTATCTTAAGAAAGAAAAATTTGCGGATCTATGGGCGCAAGCAGGATGGCTTCCGCAAGGGGTGCAAAAAATTTAGCAGATTTAGAATCTGCCCTTAAATATTTTTATCATTCTGTAACCCCCTGTATATTTGAGGTCCATGTCTCATTAAAAAAAACTCTTCGAGTATCGAAAAATGATTTTGAAACAAATGAGTGATTTAATTAATTTTTTATTTTTTTAAAACTAATAAACCCAAAAATATCTTACCTGTCTAAATTAACAAACTTAAATACTAAACAAAAATACTATTAACACATTAATAACTTCAAAACCAACACAAATAAGACAAAGGTTAAGTAATTTTATCCCACACATAAATATCAACAAAGGGCTGCTAAAGAGGCACACGCGCTACGTACCACACACAATCTGTGATGTCGAGTTAATAGGTACTAATTGGGAACTAATATGTTCGTAATAGGTGGTCCAGAGGCAGAGATCTGACTTGACTTAATCGGATGCTGGGAGGAGTTTTAGCCACTGTTGCGACTGATTTCATTGGTTTAGATGCAGATATTCTTAAGGCGGTAACCAGAGTAATGTTGGTGTCGAGTGAAGCGATGGAGGTTTATGTGAGCTTGTTTCAAGATCGTAAAAAATATGCTCTAAATTATTTCGCTTTAAATTGTTTTTAATCACTGAATATATTATTATTATTTATGCCAATTCCCTGTTTCTACACGTACAGGGTGTCACACTTACACGACATATTTTATCATGTCTCTTTAATGTTCTTAAGGGAAAAGATACCTGTAAAATGTTAATTTTTTCTTGATATTTAGTATAGTTCTCTAAGAATACGTCACTTAAAATTTGGAACATAATTTTCTGTATTTTTTATATTATAGAGTCGGTAAGTTACTATAATTATTTATGGAATTTTTATATACCTATTCAAACTTTTAACGCGTTTTTATCAAAATCGTATTTTTAAATTGACAGGCACGATAACTCAAAAAGTGATTTACCGATCTTCCTAAAATTTTGAAAACACGTTTTTAACAATAATATTTACTTTCTATGTGAATCTACAAAATTTCTAAATTGTTTTAAAAATAAAATTTTTTCAAAGCAAAAACGATTGAAAAATTGAGCCAAAAAGTCATTATTTTCTTTTCTACTTTGTATAATATAGCACAGGTTGCGCCAACTAGAGTTTACAATAAAATTGATAGCAAATTCTAATTTTTCACCTCCCAAAACCCCTTGTGCCAATTATTTTGACAATACACCCATTATACTAACACAATTATAATTAAAAAAATATATAACTATTAGATATACAGGGTGTTTCCTAACTACGGTACGAAACTTAAGGGTTGATTTGATTTCTTATGTCTTTTTATGGAAAAAAGTTACTTTAAATATGTGTTCTGGCTCGTATATTCGGTATTTTTTAAATATTTTAAAAATCCTTTAACCAATTTACATGAAATTTGGTACACTTATTTAATGTTATAATGCGCTTCTAAACCTCTACCTAAATTAATATTATTGAGTACAGAGGCGTCTCAGTGGGCACCACAACCAATATAATTGGGGAAAAATGTACGCAACTGGCTTTTTATAAAGTTTTTATATTTTTTTCCGATCAGGCAACTAAAAATGTAACTTTTTAGTTTGTTTAATTTGTATTTTCTTCGTATCTAGCTTTGTTTTCTAGAAAAAAATTAAAGCCACTTTAATTCCTTTTAAAAAGTACCCATATACAACATGTACTGGTAAGCAGTCGTGAATTTAATCAAAAATCGTTATTTTCCTTATTTACTAAAGTCAAAATCCTTTTTTTATTTTGATTTTACTTTATGCTGTTTATTATGGATATTTTTAGAACGACGTAAAATGGCTTCAATTTCTTTTTCTCAAAAAACGGAGAGATATACAAAGGAAAATACAAGATACTAAAAAGTTTAACTTTTTATTGCCCTAACGGAAAAATATAATATTAAAACGGTATAAAAGGTCAGTGGCGTACTTTTTTCCTTAATAATATTGACTGTGTTACCTACTGAGACACCACTGGACACAATAATTTTAGTCAAGGTATATAGAGCTTAAGAAGCGTATAATAACAAAAAAATAAGTGTACCAATACTTATAGGAAAATCAATTAATTATTAAAACATTTAAAAAATACGAACTTTTTTAACAATTTTAACGTCCTGTATTTCAGAAATTAAACAAGTCAGAACACATATTTAAAGAAACTTTTTTTCATTAAAAGACATTAGAAGTCAACCCCTTTAGTAGGAAACACCTTGAATACCTAGTATAAGTACCTATGTATTAAAAACTAAAACCAAAACAAATTTTTAATACCCTGTATTTTCGAAATCATCCACTTTTGGGCTATAGGAAGTTGGATTGGATCGTCATATTTTTGCTTTAGGAATTTGTGGTAGCATTTTTTCCGCACCTTTTAGAGACATCTTGTATAATTTTATTTTATTGCAGAAACAAGTCAAGAGCAAAAAATATTTATTATTTATATAAAATATAGGTATTTAGAGTGTTAATACAAATAACATCTGTTTTGAGAAGTTGTTAAGTAGGTACTATTCAATTTTTTAAGCCAAACTATTAATTTTAAAGTGTTTTGTCGTTTACCGACAATTTAATAAAGTGCACTTGGCAGGTTTCTGAAATGAACGATTCAAGTATGCCTTGATGAATTCAGTTATTTTCTATTAGGTACTGTCGGCTAAGGCCGAAACGATCTTAACTTTCTTATTTTAAATAAGACACCCAGTATATTTTTACTAATTTAAACAGAAAATGACATTTGAAGTACAATAATAATGCATTTGCTACTTCTTGAGGAAAGGAGGTAACTCTTATTAAGAGAATTTTGAGACATAAATGTGTCCTTTCAAAAATAAAGGTTTAATGACGTGAGGTTGATTATTTTAATTGTAATGCACTGTATATAGGAATCAGTTTTAATCCCTCTTTGTCAGTATTTGAGCCAGTCTATAAAAAAGCAATACTAAACTTCTCTTAGCAAAAATATAATAATAAGCTGTATAAACCATCGTTACCATGTTTAATAATATTATTTAAGTTTGTTTTTTATTGAGAGAGCTTAGAGATATTTTTAATAATTAAACTATTTACTTTCATTTAAAATTATTTTTCTGGGGTGTCCCGATAATATTATTTTTCTATTTCACAGATTTGTTGATAAAATGTTATAATTACTTTTCTTAAAAGAAATATAAGGCAGTAATATGGAACAAATATTAAAACTGGGCTTTAAAATACATCTATAACTTTATACCTAATTGGATGTTTTTTAAGAGGTTGGTAAAAATCTTCAAAAGACACCTGGACCGAAAGGTGATCGTGTGATCGTCAGGAGCGGATAAAGCTGGTCTGGTTATCTTTAGCTATCTTTTTGTGTATCTCTTTATTTATTGCGCTTCACTTTCTCTTTCTTTAGTACTGATAATAGATTTTTCAGTGTTTTATGCCTAGTTCCTCGTTCCTTCACTTTTGATAAAACTTTTCATCATATTAAATGGGATCCCAGTTTAACGTGTATATACTGCTCTTGCTTCTTTCCACCTGTGGCACACAAACAGGGTATGTTCGGCGTCATTCTCTTGCCAACAATGAATATCTACAGTAACTTGTATTCGATCTCCTCCGGTCGTTTAGATAGTTTCTAAAACAGCCATGATCTGATAGAGCTTGTTAAAGAAGGTAGTCCACTTCCCCATAAGGCCTGTTAATTCATCTTTGGATATTAGGTATAAGCTAATAAGTCCACTTCCGTGTGTTCTAGAGTCCCATTCTTCCATTTTACCCAAATCCCTTTCTCTGCGTTGTTTAATTTGTAGCTCTACTGGAGGCACTCCAGCAATTACTCGTACTTCTTGCGTCGATATGGTCCTGTAGACACAACATATTTTAATAGAGATTATTTTTGGATTCTAACAAGTTTCCTGAATAATGTTCTATTCTCTGTTGCATTGTACCAGCATGGTGCTCCGTACAGAATCTGGAATGATAAGACATGAAAGGGCTTTTACGGGTTTTACTGTTTTTCAGCTTTTAAAATTATTTTGCCCATATGTTCAGCAAATGTTAGTTTTGTGTCTAACCACACTTCAAGATACTTTACTGTCTTATTAAAGGTTATTTGTCCGATCTTTCTTTTGGTTGTCAACAACACAGCATTTGTCTTTTTGGTGCCAATTTTATTGACTGAATTCATCAGCAGCTCTTCGCTCTTTGAAGTTGTTACCATTGCTAAGTCATCTGCAAAGCCAATCAGCCTCACACTTTTAGGCATTTTCAAACAAAGTACTACGCCGTACAAAATATTTCACAGAGTAGGGCCCAGTATTGTAGAACTCCACTAAAAACCTATTGAAAATGTAATTCTATTTCTAAATTTCCAAATTCCTTTTAAACATAAAGTGGTATATTTCTTGTTTTACGGATTTATTTGCCTTCTTAAACAAAATTAATCATATTACCAGATTAGCAAATTTTCGTTTTTGTTCTCTTAATAAACTTAGAAGTAATCTCTTTCAAATCCTTGGTCTTAACTTTGGCTAAGTGACCTAAAACTATTTAATATTTTTCGTACCTTATACACATGTGTAAGTCAGCAAGATAAACAAGCTTTGTTGGTTGTGTATTGATGGAATGCGGATTCGTCACACAACGCTTTAAAAGTATAATAAAATATCCAAGAATATTTTTATATCTTCAAACTAACGCCCAAAAATAAATTTTAATATTGCGAAATAAAATGTATATCATGTTTCCATGAATTATGTTCTTTTTACTAATACCATTACAAGCATTTCCACTCTTAATAAAGCTACATTTTTTTATTTAAAATATCAAACATAAAAACTTTGGGTGACAACTAGTTAAGCACATTCAAATTGCGCCCCTGGCGGTAATAAATAATTGGTTTTAATTGACAGAATTTGGTGATAACTTTGACGAAACTATAAAAGTTATTCGTCGGCACAAAGTTTAACCAAACCAATGGTAAATAAGGATTTTTTTGGTCATAATTGGTTGATCGCCTAAAGATAAGTTCTGGTTAGTTCTGGTTCTACCAGGTGTCCGCTAATGATTGGTACACAAAAAACCCAGATTCCTTATGACAAAATATTAAGAATCAACCAATAGTCCCTGGGTTAGTAATGAAATTGACTTTATGATAATAACACTTTTAAAATCTTTTTAGGGGGTTTCTTTTGACAACTCTACCAGGAATATTCATACCGCCATATATGGAACCGGTGCTTTAGCATAGTCTGCCAATGTCAAATCTTTAGGTTGTCGGACTGAGCAAACGCGTCACTTTTTTGTCAGACAAGTTTACTAAAATGTTTTACATGCAATTTTTAAACATTGTGCCGAAAATCGTAAGGGTAACAGTTACGAAACCCGCCTAATCCGATACCCAAAAAATGTCCAAGGGTTTTATGGTTTCGTGACTATAACACTTACGATTTTTGACCAACGGTAAAACTTGCATGTAAAACATTGTGATTAACTTGTCTGATAAAGAATTACGCGTTTACCCAGTCCGACATCCGAAACATTGACATTGACGGACTGGGTTAAAAACGCCGTTTCCATATATGGCGGTATGAATATTTGTGGTGGACTAGTCAAGGGAACCCCCTAAAAGGTCTTAAAAGTGTTTTTATTATGAAGTCAATTTAATTGACCCAGGGACTACAAACATACCTATATCCAAAAGTTGATATTAAGGAAGATATAGGGTGTAAAGGTAAAAAAAAATGGTCGATTATTTTTGACATGTTTTAAATATTTTAATAAAACTCGGTATCTAAGGGTTTTTTGACATAAGTTATTCGGATCTGATATTAATTTTTATGTGTAAACTATTTAAATTTCGCTAAAACATCCCAATATTATGGTGGTACTCTATGTACCATCTAGGTAAATCAGTAAATTTCCCTATGCTTTCTAAATATAAAAAAATAAACATTTAACAAGTGTACTGAAGATAAAAAGTAGCTTTTATTTCTTTTCTGGGGCAGTCCCGAGGGGAAAATCCCCTGGGGAATCATTTGTTGAGAGCCGGCAAATTATGGGGAAGTACGAGGGAAGTATGGGGAAGTATAAATAATTACGGGGAAAGTATGGGAAAGTACGGGGAAGTATGAGGAAGTACGGGCAAGTATGGGGAAATACGGGGAGTATGGGGAAGTACGGGGAAATACTGGGAAGTATGGAGAAGTACGGGGAAATATGGAGTTGTATAGGGAAATACGGGTAAGTCTGGGGGAAGTACGGGGAAGTATGGAAAAGTACGGGGAATTATTGGGAAGCATGGGGAATTGTAAGGAATTATTGGAAAATTATTGGGGCATTATTAATTAGTAAAAAAATAATTTAAATTCATGTGTATTGGATTATTTTTTCTATTAATTTTAAAAAACCGTTTAATATATTTATGTATAATTTTTGCATCATTGCTTTTTAACCTAAAACATTCTATTATTTACTGATATATTGCAATTATTCTAAGGTAGGGCAAGCAAAGGTCTTACTTAATGTATAAAATTGCACTTTATACATTTAATAAATTAGGATAAAAATTAAAAGTGGGGACTTTTTTTCTCTTTTGGCCTACCGATGGGAAAACCACCTGGGAAATTGTTGGAAGTTATTAGGGATTATAGGGACTTATTGGGAATTATGGGGAATATCATACCTATGGCTTAGAATTAAAAGATATTTTGTTAGAAGAAATAATATTTTAATATGATTTTTGAAATAAGTGTACTTTTTTAGGATTTTTAAATATTTTTGACTTACCCTGTATACTCTTAATGTATACTCTTAAACCTTTGGTAAAATTAAATACTGCTAATACATTTTAAGTTTTATGAACTAATTTTTCCAAGAAAAAATATACGTATGACAAAGTGCAAATAAAATAATTTCCCATTTGTGCATATTTAATGGACCACCCGATATAATCTAAAAAAAAAAACATTAAAATTACCCTCAAACTTTTTTTTTTCTAGTATGAAAGTCTAGATTGAGCTGTTTTATGGGAAATTATTATGAGGAATTATTGTAGAATTCTAGGAAATTATTTTTAAATTTGGCAGGGTGGTTGGGCATATGAGCGGCCAATTTTATTTGCACGTGGACGGCCGATGGTCTAAGATCGGCCCTGGTATTAGCCATAACTACAACTGCCTCATGATAAACGAATGATGGTAATGTATTCTTCCATATACTTTTTGGTTGCACTAAACCGCTTAGTTACCCACTGGTTTACTTAGATACTTAGATACAAAGTAGCACAAAAAGTTGGGACGTTTTAGAGAAATTTAAATAGTGTATTCAGTCCCCTCTAGTTTATACATAAAAATTAATATCAGACCTGAATAACCTATGTCAGAAACCCTAGACACCGAGTTTTATTAAAATATTTAAAAGGTATTAAAAATTATCGAAAAAAATTAAAAATGTTTTTTTCAATTTGACATCCTGTATCTTTCTTGGTATCAACTTTTGGATATAGGTATATTTGGTTAAATCTTAATATTTTGACCTAAGAATTCTGTGGTTTCTCTGTGTACCATTAATTAGCGGACACCCAGTATATAAACCTGGCTTTTCAGTTACGGACCCATTGTTTTGTAGGTACATGATAAAAATTGGTACAATTTGATATAAAAAAAAATTAATAGTTGCTCATAAAACGATGAATAAATGTCTCTATGTCTATACGTACTTAAAGAGCTTGTAACCTCCATTAAGCACAGCATGACCTTTTTGACAGTTAACTGATCATAAAACGCATTCCTTTTACCATAAGCTTTATAAGAGGGTTATTTTGTAGATAATTTAAAATTGCTTTATTGGATATTTTTTATTACGCCATAAATTATTTAAAAGTTAAAAGATGAATGTGTGTTACCAGTAATAATAAAATAGTTTTAAATTTTTGTTTCCCCATCGTCGTTAAATTGTAATAATTTTCAGTGGCGGCCGGTACTAAACGGCACAGGGGAACGTGCCCACCCTTTAAGTAAATAAAAAAACAACGATTTTGTTAAATTTAATTTAATTTAAAATATTTCCTTTAATTCTATTAAATCACTTCTAAACACTCTGCTCAAAACTTACTTCTAAATTACTCACGCCGCAACACCTAAATATTAAACGTTTTTCCGGGAAACACGAGAATTCTGCCCGCTTTGTCTATGTATTTTGCAGTAGTAACATACGTCTCCTTTAGACGAAATTAGTATAGAAAGTGGGCACAAATTTACGTGTCTCCAGGCAGAAGTCGCAGGTCAAACGGTAGTGTCCTGTAGGGTTTTAGTAGAAATATTAAGTGTTAATTATGCTTAAACGTTTAATTTTAACAAGTATAGTTATTTAGTTCTTATATTGAGAGTTATGTGATGTGATATGTGATAATTTATTATTGGATCTACAACAGGAAATAAATGCATTTCTTATCACAGAATAACAGTTTGTCTTTTAATAATAATAATAATAATAAAGGGCTGAGAGATACAAATAAATTTGTGACTAAACCCTATAGCTTTCTCGCAGACCCAGCGACAACGGTCGAAATCCTCCACAAGCAAATGTTGTGGAACAGTTCTGAAAGGATGTCTACGAGGACTCGAAGCCGTTACGACGGGACACTCCTGCTTTAAACAACTTTAGTGCCTATTGTGCCGACAAGGAACTTAACCAGCACGAAAGTCCACCAATCACGACGGAGGAGGTGAAAAGAGCCCTAGATGGTGCAAGGGAATTATTCTGCACCGGGTCCGGATGGCATTAATAACTTCTGGTGGAAGAAATTTCCCAGTACCCATCCGCATTTGGCCAGAATCTTTGATTCGTGGTTTAATGGAGACACACCAATTCCGGAATGGTTTGTAGAAGGCCGGACAATATTAATACCAAAAAGGGAGATCTAACACAGCCAAAGTAGTACAGACCAATCACTTGCTAATACCAGCTACAAGGCTTTTACTAGAATTTTGTATTCTAGAATACTGAGTGCAATAGATCCTATTCTCTCTGATATAGGGGAGCAGCGAGGAGGAAAAAGAGGAATCAATGGTTGCAAGGAAAATCTCTTAATCGATAGATGCATCACACAAGACTCAATCTAATACAAACGCAACCTCAGTATGGCATGGATTAATTACAAAAAGCTTTTGATACAACATCGCATAAATTAATATTGCATCTGCTTCAAGATCTCAAGGTTCCTCCTAACCTGATTCGTTGCATCGAACAGCTGATGCCGCTCTGGAAATCTAAATTCTCCATAACATCTGGAGCACAAAAATCATTACTGATCCCATAACATTTAAACGGGGCGTATTTCAGGGCGACTCACTAAGTCCTCTATTATTCTGTATATCGCTGCTTCCCGTATCCGTGTCTCTTCGGAAGACTCGGGGTTATGCTGTGGACCACCTGGAAGAAGGGAGCGTAAGGTAACCCATCTGTTTTATATGGATGACCTGAAACTCTATGCAACTAGTGAGCGAGATCTACGACAGTCTCTTAAAGTGGTTCACGAATATACGAAAGATGTTGGCATGGAGTTCGGACTTGACAAATGTGCAAAACTTAGGCTGGTGAAGGGCCGATATGGTAACGATTTAGAGGCTGATCAACTTGCTGACAGCGCGATTCTCCGTCCGCTTAGAAATAACGAAACGTATCGATATTTAGGTATAGACCAAAATCATACTCAGGATGTTAAAGCTGTAAAGACCGAGCTGAGAAGCAATTACAGGCAACGCTTAAGGAAAATATGGAAATTCGAACTATCGGGATTGAATAAGGTTGCTGCAACTAACATGCTAGCAGTTCCTGCATTGCTTTATTCGTTTGGAGTAGTTAAGTGGACGCGAGAAGAGTTGCGCGAACTGGACGTTAGCACACGAAAAATCATCAATCAAATCAGGAGGTCGCGGCCTTTTAAGCTTGGAGTGTATGCATGATCGTTTGGTTTTGAGTCTTGCTTGTCAGGTTGCCAAAAGCACGGATCCACTGCTGCAGTTAGTAAAAGAACATGAGATGGCCAATGTTAGAGCATTTTTGTTCAAGGCAGCCGAGCGAGCCGCAGAGAAATTTGGTCTCAGATTTGAAATAGATAGTGTGTAACAGCTGCAGTTAAAAGAGCCGAACAACGGATGCTCTTAGAAGATCACATTAATAAGCCGCAGCTCGGAGTCTTTTACAGAAACATCAATAGACTCGATCTATCTCGAAAGCTTACGTTTGGGTTTTTGAAATCCGCCGAGCTTAAGTCTGAGACCGAAGGATTCTTACTAGCATGTCAAGATGGGGTGATAAACACATTGGTGGACCGAAGCCAATTTTCCAACGTTCTTGACACCGCATGTCGAGCCTGTCGACAGCAACCCGAAACCCTTATGCATTTATTGTCAGCTTGTCCAGTGCATGCTGTCAATAGCTACATCCATCGGCATAATGACGCTCTTCGGGTACTTTACTATCACCTGAGGCATTACTACGGCATCGATAAAACAGCAATACTGCCGTTTGCTCCCGAAGAAATTGAGACATTAGTGGAAAATGACAACTGTCGCATATACTGGAACTACGCGTTCCCAACCACGCATCAAATTCCAGCTAATAAACCCGACATCGTTCTCCTTGATAAGACAAACCACAGCATGTATGTAATAGAGTTCTCCGCCCCAGCGGAAACTAACATCGATATAAAAGAACGGGAGAAACGAGCCAAATATCAAGATCTTCTTGGCGAACTTCGGAGGCTCTATCCGGAGTATACCGTGAAATTGGTTGTCCTGATAATTGGCGTTGGGGGAGGCATGAAGAATAACATATTAAGGAAAATGAGGTACATTCCAGCATGTGAAAATACACCCGAACAACTGGTGATGAAGATGCAGAAATCTGTTGTCCTTGGATCCCTTCGTCTACTGAGGCAAATGAATTTGGCCGAAGATCACTGACCGAGCGGACGCGAGGAGTGGTCTTCGATATGGATGGCCTTCCGTACGACGCCCTATGGGGTCGGAGCCATGGGATACATCGTGTTGGATTTTTAAAGATATTAATAATAATGTTTATTTATAATAATTAATTTACTTAACAATTATTCAATAACAGTTACAAAGAATTTGAACAGAAACTTTTAATTAAACAAAAAGGAAGACCTACTCTCGATCCTCAAATTAATTATGCAGTATTCAAGAGAAACTAGGGCATACAACAGAGTTTTTAATAAGGATATTTATCGAAAATAAGCATAATATATGAAGTTCTTTTATTATTTTCTGTTGTAGAATCGCCCCGTAAAGTTTGTCGCTTGAGTTACTGGACACCCTGTATGTATGTAGGTAATTTGATTGAAATTAATGAAAATTTTGATGTCTATTGGTGCCTAAACGGTAAGGTTTATCGACTTTAATAAAGAGTACTTTATTTTTTTAAGGTATTGATTGTCTATAAAATGCTCTCCCCCAGCTTTGCGATATCTGTCAAAAAAGTTTTGATGTAAATAAATTTTAAGTTTTAGGTGAAGTCCGCTCTGGCGGTATTTAAAAAACGTACTTTTGTCTTAAAATTTTAGAATCTGCAAAGCTCGATTTGTGTGCCAAATATCAACTGGATTGGTTAAAAAATAAATGCAATATGGCGAAGAAACCAAAATAAAAATTGAACTTTGACGGCTTGTAACTCGAACACAAATGACATTTTGAAAAAAATATATAAAGCTCTACCTTTCTTTTGTCAAGTAGAATCACCCCCTTAAGTTTCGTGATCGCTTTTTGAATCACCCTGTATACGGACTGTCCAAAATTCTGATTTCAAGAGAACAAATAGATAAAAATAATTTTGTTTTGGCACAACGTCGTTCTTAATATTCAAAAAGGCTTATACAAATTATGATCTACAAAAATTTCTGTAATAAAGATTTTGTATATTGCGTTTTTAAAATTTTTAAAAACATGATGTTCTCTTAGAATAAAACACATTTTTTTAATTTTTGTTAAATAGCATTGGCCGTTAAAATGCAGATATTATAAAATAAATGACCTAATTATTTTATTAGGGTTTCAAAAATTATTTAAAAACAACGCATTTTTCCCGCTGTAAAAAAATCGATTTTGAAAATAGGATATTATAGTAAAATAAAAAAATACAAATTACCCTAAAAATATAAATTTTTAAAAAATATTGCAAACGCTGAAGACCAAGAAAAATATCTTTGTGATTTTTTTTTTTAATTTGGTTCTTCATCCATTTGTACTTTATTAGTGCAAAGTGTGTACCCATTAGTACAGACAAGACATTTTCTGCATTTTTAAATTTTTTATTTTAATTTACAAAAAAAACGTTTTGATAAATTTTTATTAATGACTTTAAAGTTATTATGTTAGTTGCAAATAAATCAGTATAAGCCAAAAACTGCCTGACAGCATCTTTTTAATGTAATCCTTTATTAAATATTTACATTGGAAGAGCATTGTGCTCGTGTGTGGTCCTTATAAACACTAATAACAATATATCAAAATACCCTGATCGTTTAAAAAGGCCATATTTATATCCATGCCCCTTCGCTAACTTATTTAATACCTTTTTAACTAGTGTCAAATCAGCACGATATCGACGTACACAAAATTCAGTCAGCTCAGTGGTACATTTACATTTTTATGGTGGTAACAGTCAATAAATTCTTTGATACACGAAGATTAGTCAAAGTTATTTTAAAAATACTTTAACAATAAAACGTTAGAGATATTTTTTTGTATGTAATTAAAACTAATAGTTTAATGACAATGTATCAATAAAATATTTAATTTCCTTGTTTTAATTTAAATATTATGCAAGCCTCTAAAAATTTTTAAATAATTCGGGGATAATTTTTTTTTATTCTGTAGTAAAGAATGCTTCTTCCAGATATTTTAGCCTTTGGCGTGATCATTTTGTGCATTGGCTTATTCATATCTAGTATACAGGCTGTTACAAATTCGATGGGCACCATTAGGATGTCGGAGGCAGTAAAAGATACAGGGTGGGTTAAATTGGAGCAAAGTTGCAACCTCCCCGAAGACGAATCATTTGTTTAAAATGTCTGCCTCCCTAGACAATAGTGATAAGTCTGATAGCCGTTCATATCCCATCAGAGTCCTTAGCCAATTTTTTATTAGTTTTAGTTTTGAATAACTTCTTTTAGGTATTGCGTTTGTAACTGAAAAGGTCGAAATTAGAAAGTTATGCTGGTGGAGTGTCAGATTTTATTCATGTTTTCATAGGAATTATTTGTTCATAAAGATAAACTGCGATGTTTTTAGTCTTTACCAGTGACTGATCAAGAGTTCTGACCGCTCCAGGCTAATTATGAAGATGCCCCCTCAGGTGTGTTACGGTCGGCCTAAAAAGTGCTATGTTAGACATGAAACTTTTAACGACCAAAAAAAAGGTCCTTACTTTTGTAAAATACAAAAAAGAAACATATTTCGTTATCAAAAATTTTTGAAAAACAAAATAAAAGGTCCCCACTTTTATCAAACACAAAAGATAATTATATTTTGTTATCAAAACTTGTGTTGCGAAGACAAGATTCCAGCCAACCCCCCACCCCGATTTTCGCACCCTAGGCTGCAGCCTACTTAGCCCAATGGTCAATCAGGTCCCGGTCTTTACCATATTTAGCCGAGAGTTT